>WNGS01096229.1:0-10563 GCA_020271785.1 Procambarus virginalis
CTCCTGACCAGGTCACTTGACACCATCTTTGTGGCCTCTTGAACCAGGTCACTTGACACAATGTTTGTGGCCTCCTGAGCAGGTCTCTTGACACCATGTTTTGGGCCTCCTTCCAGGTCACTTGACACCATGTGTGTCGCTTCCTGACCAGCTCACTTGACACCATGCTTCTGGCTCCTGACCAGGTCACTTGACACGATGTTTGTGGCTTTCTTACCAGGTCACTTGACACCATGCTCGTGGCCTCCTGACCAGATCACCGACACCATATTTGTGTTCTCCTGAGCAGGTCACTTGACACCATGTTTGTGGCCTCCTGACCAGGTCATTTGACACCATGTTTGTGGCCTCCTGACCAGGTCACTTGACACCGTGCTTGTGGACTCCTAACCAGGTCACTTGTCACTATGCTTGTGTCCTCCTGAGCAGGTCACTTGACACCATGATTGTGGCCTCCTGACCAGGTCACCCGACACCATGTTTGTGGCCTCCTGACCAGGTCACATGACACCATGTTTGTGGCTTTCTGACCAGGTCACATGACACCATGTTGTGGCTTTCTGACCAGGTCACATGACACCATGTTTGTGGCTTTCTGACCAGGTCACTTGACACCATGCTTGTGGCCTCCTGACCAGGTCACTTGGTACCATGCTTGTGGCCTACTGACCAGGTCACTTGGTACCATGCTTGTGGTCTCTTGACCAGGTCACTTGACACCATGTTTGTGTTCTCCTGAGCAGGTCACTTGACACCATGTTCGTGGCCTCTTAACTAGATGACCGGACACCATGTTTGTTGCCTCCTGAGCAGGTCACTTGACACCATGTTTGTGGCCTCCTGACCAGGTCACCCGACACCATGTTTGTTGCCACCTGACCAGGTCACCTGTCACCATGTTTGTGGCCTCCTAACCAGGTCATTTGACACCATGTTTGTGGCCTCCTGACCAGGTCACTTGACACCGTGCTTGTGTCCTCCTGAGCAGGTCACTTGACACCATGCTTTGGCCTCCTGAGCAGATCATTTGACACCATGCTTGTGGCCCCTTGACCAGGTCACTTGACATCATGATTGTGGCCTCCTGACAAGGTCACCTGACACGATGTTTGTGGCCTCCTGACCTGGTCGCTTGACACCATGTTTTGTGGGAGAAACCTGCTGGGATTGATATAAGAGGAGACTACCAGGGACTTGTACTGAACTAAATTAAAATTTACTGTCTGTAAATTAATTCAACTAAAATCTCTAGCTAGGGTTGTAAATCCTAGCTCCTCTTTTCCTAATGGCAGATTGTGGGCTGTAAGGGGCAGGTGGGGTGAGGGAATTAGTTGATAGGTTGATTGAAGATCCACATCCACCTGCCAACAGGTATCTCACATCAGCTTGTATTTTATACAAGGATAAGATTTAATAAATTCAGTTATTTGACTGAACACTGGCTCTGTTTAAATCAGAGATTTAAACATACACAGTCTAGCCTAGCACCATAACTATTAACAGCCAATACACTTATACTATAAACAATACAAATAGTAAATTGTAAAAGTATGATAAATGACCTGAATGTAGTCTAAGTACTGTTACTAAGTACAAAATTATATTAAATTAAATGAACTTATATGATTACTTAAAAAATAACTAAGCAAGCAATTGTTAACTTAATTTATATATTCAAGTATATACAACATACTTATGTTCAATATATATGATTAAGTACAATCAGCTTGACTGAATCTCTTCCAACACTCTGGACACTCATGAGCTTTTGTTTATTTATTGTAACAACTTTTCTGACACAATGGACACTCATGAGTTCTAGAGCTTGGATAAGACTCAACTGCTGTTCTACGATATTAATAAACTCACTGAAATATGAGGCGTTGCCTCGCTTTATTACCGACAATCAGACTTATAGGATATTAAAGTTATACAAGCATATAATTGGTCAATTAATACGCTACTGTAATAACATTCAATAAACTTATCTGAAGCCGGGTGCCTGTCTGACAAGTGTGCCAGACTGAATAACTCTCTTGTAGTGAGTTTAGGCACGATATTTTATTTCACAGCGTTGCTGTATGATGTACTAGTAGCGCTGCTACTTGATTTTATCTGCGTTGCAGAAGATAGTTGATGAAGATTAGGATTGAAGGAGGTGGAGACAAGTGTCACTGTGTGCTCCACTTCACTCTTATTTTACATAAATGTTCTAGGATTTTCCTTGTTGATATATTGTCCAGGTACTCCCCCAGTTCTAGAGAGTGTTCACTGGTGATAATGATATTAGATAAGGTGTCCTTGAGCTGGTAATGTTGCTAAGGATCCGTCACGTGTTCACTCAGTTGTAAACAAACGCGCAGTGCCGCGGTGTGTCCTGGGCGCTTCTTGTTCCCGAGATCCCCCCCCCCTCTCCCTTGAGAGGGGTAACTTTCAATGAATATTGATTGATTATTTTTACAGTCTAGACTTATGATTGAGATAAGATGTGATTATAATAAAATTAGATATAGGATTTAAAGATTATAAGTAGTACTTGATAATACCACTGATTCTTATTAAGGATTCGATTTTATCTCTACCGGATATTGCATCAGTGTTCCAATAGTTTTTAATTAACAAATCCTTCTAGAAGCTTCTGGATCCTTGAGAGATCATGCACAAAGTCACGTAGGCATCTATAGGGCCCTAGCGTACGTGATCATAGTGGCATTATCATCTAGGATCAAGCTATATAATGAATCTATTGTGATTCTGATATGATTTTGATACGATTTTGATATGATATAGATATGATTTAGATATGATTTAGATATGATATAGATATGATACATTTCTTAGATGATTATTAGATATGGTGGGTAAAATTTCCCACATCTTCCAGAGGGAGAGAACTGGCACAGAGTCCTATACTAAGGACAGTAGTAACCATATGTATTTATTTACTCTCCATCGGATTGATAATACAAGTGCAAATTTTGCTTGCACTTTTGTGCGGCTGTCCGTTGTGGACGATTGTGTCTGTTAGGAGTCTGTGGGTCATGTGTAGTTAGAAGGTCTTGAGGTCTCTCAGGATCTAACTGCAGCTGGCTCACTGATTCCATGTGGATGAGTTTGTCCAATGTCTTCAGGGAAGTTGTTCCTTTAGACAGGATTTTGACTATTCTCAAAATCCCCTGGCTATCTGGATGGACTGAGACAACTTTACCTAATGGCCAGTCAGCCCTAGGGCCATCACTGTCTACCAAGACAATATCGCCAGGTTGGAGATTAGATATATTATGTGGGACATTGGCCCCATAGTGATGTTCTCGTAGAGATGTAAGATATTCTTTTGTCCAAACATCATTCCATTTTTGGATTATGCTGGACAGATGCTTATACCCCTGAACCAACTCGCTCTGACCCACATATGAGGGATCTCTGATCTCATCATCCACTAGAGATGGTACTGGAGTCAGAAGTCTTCCATACATTAGGTGTGCAGGACTTAATGGCTCATGTTGAGTAGGATCATCAGACAAGTAAGTCAACGGCCGGTTATTCACCCTTGATTCTATTTCCGTGATTACTGTCTGGAGTTCTTGAAGATTGATTTTCTGACGGTGTAGAGATTTTCTCAAGGATCTTTTGACAGTTCCTATTAACCGTTCATAAAATCCTCCGTGCCATGGGGCTCTCGGAGGGATAAATTTCCATCTGCAATGACGCTGTTCCAGTGTGGAAGTAACTGCAGGATGGGAACAGATTTCCCGTAGACATGCTTCTCCAGCTACCAAGTTTGCTCCGTTGTCTGAAATCATCAGCTTGGGGCATGATCGGCGTGCTGCGAATCTGCGGAAAGCTTGAATAAATGATTGAGCAGTCATATCGGGTGTTACCTCTAAATGTACTGCCCTGGTGGTAGCACAGGTGAACAGACAGATGTATGCCTTGATAGGTTGCTTATCTGGAGTCCCTGTTAGATATATTGCTCCTGTATAATCTACTCCGGTCGTTTCGAAAGGGTGTAGATGGACCACTCGTTCCTTTGGTAGGGGTGGTGGCCCTGGATAAGAGCAAGTTTTTGCATCGTACCTTCGGCATATCATGCAATTTTTCAAGATTGATTTGACTGACTGTCTTCCCTGAGGAATCCAGTACTGTTGTCTGATTTGTGTGAGTGTGTCTAACACTCCTCCATGTTTGATGATTTGTTGATGTGTATGTAACACAATCAACCTGGTGATCCAATGATTTTTTGGTAAAAGCCATGGATGCACGGTATCTAGATTGACATCTGCGTGTTTAAGTCTCCCTCCACAACGCAGAATGTTGTGATTTTCTTGGTCTATCCACAGACCGAGATTGTGTTTTAACTTATGCGGAAGATTTTCATAGTTATTCCCATAAGTTTCTCTCTGGGCTTGTCTTACCCAATAGATAAGTGCATCTGGAAAAGTGTATTTTATACCTTTTTTCCTGAGATATTGAAACACGTTCTGTGTTACATTGATTAATTTGATGAGCGAGGAGTAACGAGTACAATCCAAGACTGATATTTGAGCTTGCTGCCTGGTGGTAGTTATGGTTTGTGTCGTGATGACGTGTGGCTTTTGTTCAGGCCAACTGCCATTCACTAACCATCTAGGCCCATGAAACCAAATATCTGCCTTTGCAAACTGTTTAAACGTCATACCTCTTGATAAAAGATCAGCTGGATTATCTTTTGTTGGTACATGCAACAATTGAAAGCCTGCGGAAATTTCTTTAATTTCCGAGACGCGATTTTTTACATAGGGAGTCGGACAGTTGTCGTTTCGTACCCATTGTAAGACAGCTTCATTGTCAGACCATATAATGACATCTTTGATGTTCATGGTAGACAAGACTTGTTTGATATGCACAGCTAAGCGTGTGCCAGTTAGCAGTGCTGTTAGTTCCATCTGAGGCAAAGTCCTCTTTTTTAATGGAGCGACTCTGGCCTTAGAGGTGATAAGATATGATTGATTAGAAGTCACTAAGTAAGCACAAGCTCCAAAAGCTTTGGCTGACGAGTCTGCGAATACATGTAGTGTTACTTCATCATTTTCCTCGACTATGTGTCTCGGAAAGATTATCTTTTCGACTAAAGTTTGTTCTTGAGCCACTTCCATCCAAGCTTTTTGTAACTGGAGTGGTAGTGGATCATCCCAACCAACTTTAGTCTTCCAAGCTTCTTGCACCAGTAAACGCCACTTGATAGTTAAAGGATTTAGTAGACCAAGTGGGTCAAATACTTTGCTAACTTGTGAAAGCAAATCCCTTTTTGTAGCAATGCAATAATGTACTGGCACGGATTTGATTGCAATTGTGTCCGAGATTAGATCCCACTCCATACCTAACACCTTTTGTGATTCTGGTACGTGATATTCAGGGTAATCTCTTGCTATTTGATTATTCAATGTTGCATTATTAGAGGCCCAAGATTGTAGTGGCATGTTGGCACCTTGTAGCTCCTTGTTGGCCTCTTGATATAATTGTAACAGTTCAGTAGTACTGTTAACTGTCCCTTGAAAATTATCTACATATAGATTCTGACTGATTTCAGCCTTATAGGGACTTGATGATTTCTTCAGATGAGTATCTAGAGTTGCTTGCAACAGAAATGGACTTGAAGTCGCGCCGAAAAGAACTGAGGAGAATCTGAAAGTCACTATAGGACTATTGATATCTTCTGGGTTCTCTACCCATAGAAACTTAGTGAAGTCTCTATCTTCTTCCTGCAAGCCGACTCTTAGAAAGGCCTTACTTATATCTGCTGAATATGCATATTTATTAAGTCTAAACTTCAACAGTATGTCATACAATTTCTGAGTTAGACTTGGACCTGTTTGCAAACAATCATTTAGACTGGTTCCTTGGGGTCCAGATTTAGAGCTACAGTTAAAAACTATCCGTAAAGGAGTTGTTTTTGATTCTCTCATTACAGCCATGTGTGGTAAAAAATGGTCTGTTTGCTTATTGTCGTGCTTCACGACTTCGATGAATTTATTCTTTAATTGTTGAGCAATAATCTCATGATAGAGTTTTAAATGCTCAGGCCTTTTTCTTAGCTTTGCTAATTGAGATTTAAATTGACTATAAGCCATGTGATAATTGGTAGGTAAGGTTTTATGGTTGATTTTCCATGGTAGCCTTACCCAGTACTGTCCATCATGGTACTGTACAGTTTCTAAGTACTGATTGTATGCACAGACATCATCAGGACTTGGTTGTTCAGGAATTATTCCTATAGCATCAAGTTCCCACAATTGATGTACAGATTCCAATCCATCATCAATCATGTGGGGGATTTTAAGTGGTGATTGTTCTTTGCCTAGTCAGGCCATGATTACAGTTTCTATATGATGTGATTTTTCAGGAGTTGAAGGTTCAAGATCTAGTATAGGTCCTGTCAACAATATGCCTCCTGCTGATTTGAGTATTTTCATACCCATACATTCTTCTGACAGAATGAATCGATGATAATAGTCAGCTCCAATCAGGATTCCGATATCTCCTATGTAATCAGAATCGAGCAGAGGATCTGCTAATTGGATTCCTTTTTCTTTTAGGAATTTAATTGTGGCTGCCAGACCAGTCACTTCCATTTCAGTAGGAATTTTATCAACTACTATGGCTTCGACTGTCCTTTGGGATGTACCTAGACAGACAATGAGTTGTACTACCGGAAAGGTTCTACGACCTGAACTGGTAAAAAACCCTGATATGGATGTAGATACTTGCTTTGAAGATTTAAGTTGTAAATCTTCTGCCATCTTTTTACTGATAAAGGTTTTCTGTGAACCTTGATCAAAAAAGCCTCTAGTTTGAATACAAATTCCTTGATTGCATAGTTCTAGCTGTGCAGTAGGCAATATGGCTGTTGTAACAATTTCTGTATCTAAGGCATTGACATTACTCATTACTGTACAGAATTGTACGGCTGTTGTGGTATCATCTTTTGGCTTTGCCTGAGATGCAGGTTGATTATTGGAAGTCTGTGATCTGGATTGAGTGTTGATATCACCACAGAGTGCTGTGTGATGTACACTTTTATGACAATATTGGCAGTTCTGCAATTGAGTGTTACACTCACTTGTATCGTGCTTCCGTAGACAACGGATGCACCTGTTCAGAGATTTCAGTCGATTGATTCGACTGGCACGGTCTTCATAAACTGTGCATTGATAAATGGTATGTGCTTCTTGACAGAATAAGCATCTTGGGGCACTTGCAGCTCCTTTTGTCTTATCTGTCTTGGGAGCTTGATTTCCTACAGTTCTGTTAACTGTGGGGGATATAGCATAAGAGCCAACATTACTCTTTTTCCACTTTGCAGAAGAGGAGTTTTGTTGCCTTGATTTTTGACTGCCAGTTTGGACATTTTTGTTTTTGTCCGTGGATTCACTTTAGTGATTTTTTCTTGTGATCTAAGTTTTCCTCGGCTTCGTAATCTTTGTACGTAAGCTCGAAGTCCATCAAAGATTTGGCTCTGTGATAAGATGTTGGTGTTATAATGGGTGCATAGGCTGTCTATGACCTCATTAGGAAGTTTCCTTTGAATGATTAACTTTGTAAGCCACTCTGCATTTGCTACAGGTACTTTTGTACTGAGGGCTTTGATGATTGATTCTATAGACAATCGAAATGATTGTAGTGATTCATAACTTTTATTTGGAGAGGGTAAATCCAATAATTTGTATGAGAGACGGGCAATTGCAGTCTCCTTATCACTGTAGTTATCTTGTAACAACTGTAAGGCATGGTCGTAATCATCATCTGTTAATGACAAATTAGCAATGACCTGCCTTGCCTCTCCCCGTAACTGGCCTTGTAAATATTGAAACTTTGTCGCCTTTTTGAGAGAAGCTTTGGAGTTGATTATAGAATCAAAGGCTCTCCAGAAGGTATCCCAATCGTCTTCATCCTTGCCCTCAAAATATGGTAAATGTACCTTTGGGAGCTCTGCTGCTATATGTGTAATAGTTGCATTGCTCTGTTGAGTGGATGAGCTCACATTGGATTGGGTTCCTGCTTGAGATATTTGTTGGATTAAAGGATCAAGTTGATCTTGGATTTTATCTTCATACATTGTCATTTCAGCAATGATTTCCTGAAGTTCCCTTCGGGTTAAATCTGCAGTAGCCATTTCTGTTAGATAAATCTCTGCATGGCGTTTGATTTGTTCATACTTTTCAACAGCTGCTTTTACTCTGTATTCAGAATTATTAAATCAGGAGATGGTTGTCTAGCCAACTTTTGACATTTGTCAATCAGTTGAGTTAGGTGATTTTGTAGACCAATAAGTGTCCTCCTATTTCCTGTTTCAGCTGCTGGTGGAATACTGTCAGCCATTTTGACCTTTTCCGAGTTTCGGAGATTCCGAGATATTTTCTCTTTTCTGATAAATATGTATGATGTTAATGTATTTTGATAAATGAGCTTTCCTGTCTACTTAGGTAATGATTCCAAAGATCGTCCTTCATTTCCTCCCTGGAATCTGGATGTAGCAGGTGCTAAATTATCAAAAGTACTGTAATAATTTGGTTTGTGATCCGAATGCACGAACACGCCAAGTTGGTAAATCCTGTAATATTTTTTAAAAATAGTAAATGGCACTATTTTTGCAAAGTTATTACAAGATCTGTTACCCTAATAGTTGCTTGATAAAATACAGTAGAATGCCTACTGGTTTTACCTGTAATAGGGTTTGATACAGTTGATTATGGTTAATTTGTAATGAAATGCTCTTACAGTGATAAAAACTCTTTTTTAAAGAATATTATGTAATGAGCAGCTCTGAAAATCAGTTGATTAGAGATAATGCTAGATAATACACTTAAATATGTATGTAATGTTACCACAAGTGAGGTAATAATGGTATATATGATTAAGATGCAGTTGTCTTTGACACTGATAGATTAAGTACTGTGGTTTCTTAACACAGAACAGTATTAATATGCTATGACTGCTTACTAGTTAATGGATATGGTGGCTTTAGCCACTGCAAACAATTTGTTTACTTAGATATATAGCTATGATAAATATTGGCTGATAGCTAGGTTAGGCTAGAATATGTAAAAATTATTCCAATGCAAAATCAAGAAGTTTCTTATGTATTTGCCTGGAATAATATTTGGTAAACTAAAGGACCATAATTATCTAGGTTCGAAGGACCAAAAATGTGGGAAAAACCTGCTGGGATTGATATAAGAGGAGACTACCAGGGACTTGTACTGAACTAAATTAAAAATTACTGTCTGCAAATTAATTCAACTAAAATCTCTAGCTAGGGTTGTAAATCCTAGCTCCTCTTTTCCTAATGACAGATTGTGGGCTGTAAGGGGCAGGTGGGTGAATGATTTAGTTGATAGGTTGATTGAAGATCCACATCCACCTGCCAACAGGTATCTCACATCAGCTTGTATTTTATACAAGGATAAGATTTAATAAATTCAGTTATTTGACTGAACACTGGCTCTGTTTAAATCAGAGATTTAAACATACACAGTCTAGCCTAGCACCATAGCTATTAACAGCCAATACACTTATACTATAAACAATTAAATAGTAAATTGTAGAAGTATGATAAATGACCCTAAATATGGTCTAAGTACTGTTACTAAGTACTAAAATTATATTCAATTAAATGAACTTATATGATTACTTAAAAAATAACTAAGCAAGCAATTGTAAATTAATTTATATATTCAAGTATATATGCAATGTATTTACAGTATACTCAATTATATGATTAGGTACACTCAGCCTGACTGAATCTCTTCCAACACCATGGACACTTATGAAGTCTTGTTTACTTATTGCGGCTGAATCCTTTCTGACACAATGGACACTCATGAGGTCAGAGCTTGGACAAGACTGCTGTACCACAATATTAATAAACTTACTGAGATATGAGGCGTTGCCTCGCTTTATAACCGACAGACAGACTTTTGGGTATATTAAAGTCACACAAGCATACAATTGGCCAACTATATACCAACATAACCTCAATATACTTCTCTGCCAGCCGGGTGCCTTGTCTGACAGTTTGCCAGACTGATTACTCTCTTGTCACGAGTTTAGGCATGATATTTTTATATAACAGCGTTGCTGTATGATGTCTGGTAGCGTTGCTACGTGATTGTCCCTGCAGTGCAGAAGAATGATAGTTGATGAAGATTAGGAATGTAAGTGGTGGAAACTGTGTCACTGTGAGCTCCACTATACACTCTTATTTTATATAAATGTTCTAGGATTTTCCTTGTAGATATTGTCTATGTACTCCCCCAGTTCTAGACAGTGTTCACTGGTGATAATGATATTAGATAAGGTGTCCTTGAGCTGGTAATGTTTGCTAAGGATCCGTCACACGTGTTCACAGTTGTCAACAAACGCATGGTCGCGTGGGCTCTCGTGGGCTTCTCCTCCCAGATGCCCTACCATGCTCCCCAAAGTACGGAAGTCTTCTATCAATATTGATTGATTATTTTTACAGTCTAGACTTATGATTGAGATAAGATATGATTATAACAAATCATATAATCTCGTCGACATACA
>WNGS01096249.1:0-21486 GCA_020271785.1 Procambarus virginalis
TATATATATATATATATATATATAATACCTAGTAGCCAGAACGCAGTACTCGGCGTATGATTTACCTAGTAGCCAGAACGCAGTACTCGGCCTACTATGCAAGGCCCATTTGCCTAATAAGCCAAGTTTGCCAGAATTATATATTTTTTCTCATTTTGTTTTCTTATGAAATGATAAAGCTATCCATTTCATTATGTATGAGTTAATTTTTAAAACTTGAGTTAAAACTAATAGTAGTATATTCGTAGACCGAACTTAACCAACCCAACCTAACCTAACCTATCTTAACCTAACCTAAACTAACATAACTAAGTCAATAATGTATGATCTTAATATAATATAAAAATAATAATTCAAATAAACTAATTGTAAGCAATTTATTGAAAATATAGGAAATCACTCGGCCTATTAGGCAAATCAGGCCTTGCATAGTAGGCCGAAAAGTGCATTCTGGCTACACACAGAGATCACACTAACGTGATGCATCAAATAAACTTGCTCCAGTAACCTAACACTTGCTCCAGTAACGAATATTGACGTATTACTAGTTAGTGAACTGTGCGGTTAACTGACCTGGTTGATCTTAGTCACTACCTGGGTGACATATTTAGTGTGGGGTTGGCACAGGGAAGGTTGTGGGCCGTATCTCGGGACTCGCGGAGCTCCATAAATCGGGGGCAGTTCGGCCAAACACAGCCCGAGGTGCACCAACAACACAACTCCCAGGATCATCTGAAAGAATAAGGTGCATTGAGTTATGTAAATTTCCTGAGGAAAATACCTGTGGTAATTTACTCTCTTTAGTTCGAGTTAAATTTTTTTACAGATATGTTGGTGATGGAAATCATGGCATGTGCTGCGAAAACCACCATAGGTAGGGAGCAGAAACACCATAGCCACGAATGCATAATTAATATGCAAAGAGTTAGTAATAATTTATGATTCATTGTGTCTTTGGACAGGTGTTGAACACAGTTTATTATATAAAATTTAGTAAGTATCTCTCCCAATGTACTGGTTATGTCGCGTGTAGAGGACGTTACGGGTCTGGTAAAACGATTCCAGGCAGTGTGTGGTTGGCCCTCTGGTCAGGGTTGGCCAGTTTGGCTACCTAGCACTCTCGAGTAGAGGCGGCGTGTTAGTGATGTGACCGGAAGTGCAAGTCGAAATGGTCATTGTCAGGTCTCATTGGTTGTGAGCGAAGGATCACATATTGATTGGAAGTGGTATGAGGAGGCTAAACAAAAAGAGACGGCCAAATAGCTCTCATTCCATACAGGATCTCGATGCAGGACGTGTGGACCTGGTGTGGACTCACCTGGGTTAGCTGAGAATTGGTTGGACATGTCCAGCTGGTCGCGACTCACCTCATACTCACCGAGCAACCAGCCGACGTCCTCTGGTGAATGCTGTGAGTTGGGTTTCTTGTGAGTATGAGTGACTAACATTTGGCTGGTAATTTGAGAGAGAGTTAAGGTACGATGCTACCTTTGTCTATTCTGACCCCCTACCCCCCGACACACTAAATAATACTGTCAACAGTGAATGAAAAAAGTTCACTCGTGGATGTCAACTAACAAACTTACACTAAGCAAAAAAAAAACCTTCTACATTTGATTTGGTTGTTAATTTTTAAAATGAGATTGAACTTCAGATAGACAATGTTAACATTACCAATAAAAATTCGGGAAAGTTCCTGGGCCTATTCATAGACAAGAGACTCAACTTCAGCTACCATATACAACACATTGCCAAAAAGTTTCAAAAACGGTCGGTATACTGTCTAAAATCAGATATTATGTTCCCCACTCTGCTCTACTCTCATTATACTATGCACTAATCTATCCCTGTCTAACGTACAGTATCTGTGTATAGGGTTCAACCGCTGCAAATTACCATAAGCCTATCATCACTCAGCAAAAATCTGCTATCAGAACTATAACAAACTCTGTCTTCAGACAACACACAGCCCCCTCTATTTAAGTCCCTTAACCTGCTAAACATTCACTCCACACATTCTCATGTGCTATCTACATGTACAAAATCCTGTTCCTAACTGCTAATCGTGATCTGAAATGTTTCCTTAATAGTTATTATGTAACAGAACCCATGAGCACCACACCAGAAATAAATATATCTTTGATATCCCCAGAGTCAGACTAAATCTGTACAAATACTCCATGCAAATAAAAGGGCCCGGTATTTGGAACTAACTCCCTGGTGAATTAAAGAATAATCCAGCCTATGCAATGTTCAAAAGTAAAACCAAAAAGTACCTAATTTCATCCTCATAGTTTCCTACCTTGTTCTTCAAACTCACACTGTATCTTGAACTACCCACTTTCTCAATATTAGTACTTAAGACATATATCCTTACCAGTGTAACCACCTTTGTCAGGTTATGTTGTAGATATTTGTTGATATAAAAACCTAACCTAACCAACCTCTGTCAACTTATGTTGTAGATATTTGTTGATATAAAAACCTAACCTAACCTAACCTCTGTCAACTTATGTTGTAGATATTTGTTGATATAAAAACCTTGTTACAATGTAATCATGTTACCTGTTATGTTAGATTAAGGACCGTTCCGAAACGCATTGCGTGTTAGTGGCTTTGCATGAATGTAAAAATAGCAAGCTTATGTAATCTCACAACCCATTGTACCTTCTCGTGAATAAATTATTATTATTATTATTATTATTATTATTATTATTATTATTATTATTATTATTATTATTATTATAGAGGCTTGCGACGCCACTAAAGCATGAGTGGACGAAGGGATAAAAGAGAATTGGCAGGAATTTTTTTAACCTAATTTAACTAATTACTTCTGGTCAGTGAAACTGATAAAGCATGCTCGGGCTGCTTGCACTACGGCCTCAGAGCCTAGAACCCAAGACGATCAGGTTCTAGCATTATGGCCAACTTTTGGTTAAATAATTTCGCCGAAGATTTAGGTACGTATCATCGGAATGTGTTACAAACAGAAATTGACCAGTTAAAGATTCTGTTCTAATAATAATTTCCTGAGTATCACTGCTGTCGTACAGAGCTGTACAGAATTTGGGTGTTTGTTTTTGTAAAGTTCATGCTGTGGTGGAGTTTCTGGGGGCAATTGTGTCCCCGCTGTAATAACTGTAATTGTACCAATTATATTGCACACTTTTTTTTGTATGTATAATTTGTGGATTTTTTGTTCGAGGAGGAAGGCGAACTATGTTGTCTTTTCTGAGAAATTTATTAAGAGCCCTTATTAATGAAGCTGCTAGTGACTCGTCCATCTTTGATGAATCGATGAATGACAAGAGAGTGTGCCATACTGTTATGATTTTGAAGCATCTTATATCTGTAATTGATAGTAATTTTGAGATATTTTTTAATATCTCTGGTTTATAACTATTCTTTGGATAAAATTATGTTCCACTCTTTTATTGTAAATAAATTACGAGTAATATAAATTTAAGCTATCAGGGTTAATCTTAGTGTTCAAAGATCCACTAAAATCATTAACATGAGGGAAGAATAGAAGCTTCCTGCTATCCTTGAGAGAATCAACATGTCTTCCAACATTAAAGTCACATGAACACACCAGTACTGATTAGTGACAAACACTTTTGCGTGCGCAATACTTAAATATTTACTCAATATATGATAACTTATTGAGTAAAATATATCATTATTATATTTATGCAAAATTATATGCATAAAGACAGGCATCACCAGAAGAGTAATAAGAACCTCGCTCCTATACAACAAGTTACACTTCACACAACTGTTTCCATTTAAAACAAATCTGAGGTTTCACGAGCACTATGTTTATACTGATGCAATTTGGAACTAGAAGGTGTCATTGAAATAATACATGTACACAAATTGCCAGTGTCGGCCATATAAATGCCAGTGTATCGTAGTATGGGCGCACCTCTGTGTATATGTCCATTCATTATCTCACTCACCTTAGTATCGTTGAAGTAGGAAAGACAACACTGGTGTCCACAGCAACATTCCCTCGCCTTATATACTTGTCTGGGAGGAGGAGGAGGAGTCCAACAGGATTTATTGCCAGACTCATATTTTTATTTATCAAATGAACTATCTTTAACGCATTTTTTGTTATTATATTATAAATACATTTTTCCAGAACTTCAACACTCAGACTAGATAGATGTAAACGATACTGTAACAGTGATAATTGCAAGACAATATATAGAGTCATTGGCAATGGTGGAGAAAGGTGTTGTGGCAGAGGTCATGACCTGGTCAGTCACGCTCCTGGCATTGACCGGGACAGGAAGACTGTTGGGATTATCAAGGTCCCTTTAGGAAAATGACTGACCTTCCTTAGGATGCAACTCTCTGAATCACGGGCCGAAGCATCTCCGTCCAGAAAGGGAATCGATCCGGGGACCTGACAGTTGTGAGCCCACCGCACTGATCACTCCATTACTATAAAGTGATAAACGATTGTTGCATTAATATACATCCATTATTGTTGTAAATGTAGGATGGTAATTATAGGCACAAACTTGCCTCAACATCAGTAAAATTTGTCTCCAACTGACTGAAAGATGTGTGTGATTGAAGGATGTCTGAATGTGTCACCGGCACGTTATTACCCTTTGAATTCTGGAGACCTCTGCTCATCCCATACTCCAGGCCATTCCCTCTGCCAAGTTAGGTGAGGCTAGACACGAGCGGATGGCAACCCCAAAGTAGAAGGGGCACACGGTTGGCGCTAGCATCACACAAATTAGCAGAATGAATGGTCTGGGGTACGGGATGAACATAGGTTGGTCGAGTCTGCCAAAATTCAAAAGGGAACAGCGTGCTAGTTCCCTTTTCAGCCCCCACGACAATTTTTGGCACTGCCAGACACATTCACAGATAAATATTTTCTATTTTTGATTTTCAAACTAATTTGATTTTCCTATAGTAATATGCACTATTATTCACCGATCTTGGGGAAATTAACAGAAATTTCCGGCTTTCAATAATTTGCCCGAACTCGCATAAAACAGGCGGTCTTTACACAGCGACAAGGGGTTCCTGAAGCTAAGGCGCTTTACCAGAGTAAAGGGAACTATCCTTTTTTAGCATTTCACACCACTAAGTTCTCACTGCCGACCATGCCGGCAGATAAGTAGAGATAGATAAAGGCAGAGATAGACACACACACACAGACAGAAAGAGATACAGATAGTCGGAGAAAGAAGCAGATAGCCAGAGACAAAGACAGAGGAAGAAACAGAGACAGACAATAGAAATATGGATTGATGAATAGACGGATAGGTGGATGGACATTATTAATAAGTAGATGGAAAGATAGAAAGATGAGAAGTTGCATGGATAAATAGATGGATTGAAAGTGAGAGGAATAGATGGACACACGGATGGATAGATTGATCGATAGATGGATAGATAGATGTATGGATAGATAGACGGAAGGATACATAGATGGAAGGATAAATAGAATGATAAATGAAAGGCCGTATATATGGACACGATAAGGTATGTGGAGTGATGGATGGATAGATAAAGATATATATATGTATATGGGTAGATAGCTGAATAGGTAGAAGGATGGATGGATATATGGATGGATAAATGGAAGATAGATGGAGGGACAGTTAGATAGATGGGAAGAGAAAGGAACTGTCAGGAGAAAGTGCCATACAATGGCGATTATACAGCACTTGGAAGGGGTCAGGATAAGGATTTGGGATGGACGGGGGGAAAGGAATGGTGCCCAACCACTTAGACGGGCGGGAATGGACAGATGGATGAATAGAAAAATAAATTTAGATTGATAGATAGATATATGTATACATGGATTTAAAAATGGGCAGATGGATGGATAGATTAATATTTAGATGGATATACAGATTTGAAATTTAAATTTAAATAAGTTTATTGAGGTATAAATACACGCAAAGAGATTAGGTAGCTCAAGCTATGAGCTACCTATATACTAAGCCCACCAACATAATCCTATGTTGGTGGGCTTAGTATAAAAATAGTATAAAACTTAGTATAAAACTAAGGCCACCAACATAGGATTATGCCTGAACGGTAGAAGTGAGTGCCCCCAAAGATACAAAGCCAGTGTTCTCAATGCTTATATTCGTCGAGCGCTTACCCACTGCTCTGAATGGAGCAACGTGAGTAGAGAGTTTGAAAGAGTAACTCAGGTATTGGTGAACAACGGATATAGCAACGCGGAAATAAACGCTGCTATAAGAAGACACTTGGACCGTTGGTCTAATCCAGAACCTAGAACAGAAACCACAATACCGCCAATAAAATTATATTACAAATCAACCATGCACAGTGAACATATAAAAGAGGAAAGAATAATGAAAGAAATAATCTGTAAAGGAGTAAAAAGCATTACTCCTAACCAAAACATAAACCTGATAATATTCTACAAAACCAAGAAGACTTCCGAACTCCTTATCAAAACCAGCCCGAAGCCGACAGAGAACCCTCTACAGCAGTCAAGCGTTGTATACATGTACACTTGCCCCCACGAAGGATGTAACCAATCTATGTACATAGGTATGACGTCGACCAAGCTGACGAGGCGTTTGACATGCCATCTTTAATCCGGTGCCCCTAGGAATCACATGAGACAAGCCCATGACATCACCCTAACAAGAGAAATGTTAAACAAAAATACCTGTATAATAGACAAAACCCAAGATGCAAGAAGATTACAAATTCTTGAAGCAATTCACATAAGAATAGAACAACCTACGATGAACACCCAAATCACGGAACTATTTACTCTGCCCACCATGAGAGTAAGGACAAGACCAAAACATAACGATGTCAACACAGAAGACACTGTTCCACATAACAGGTCAATTACACTTGATTAATCTTTGTATGTAGATAGGAGCTGCCTCGTATGGGCCAATAGGCCTTCTGCAGTTACCTATATTCTTATGTTCTTATGTTTCACCCCCCATTTATCCCTTATGTATCCCCCCATGTTTTCACCTTTATTGTCTTATCACCTGATCCAGTGCGGGTATAAAATCAACCAGTCCTGAAAATTCTTTTCACTTGAGAATGAGCCATGGAGGTTCGAAACGTTGCACAAATTGTATAAATAAGTTTCTATATATTTGTTTCTATTCTATTCTATAGTAATTCACTTCTTTTCTTCACCTTGAAATTTCGAAAATGAGTTTTAGAAAACTCCTATTTCAGCTAAGCCCTGATGCTAAGAAAATAGTTAGAGGGATAGAAGCCCTAAATCAGAAGATAGTAAATACACAATATGCGGTCATATTCAATGAGATATATGTGTATATATATATATATATATATATATATATATATATATATATATATATATATATATATATATATATATATATATATTATTAAATATGACCGAAAAAGTAAGATTAAAAATTCTAACACGAATTTTCTCAATATTTCTTATATTTCTTTTCACTGTTGATGGTAATTGAAAAATCAATTCTCCAAAATTCATTTTTATTTCAAGTCTGACACGACACATGAACGCGTTTCGTAATAACTTATTACAATTTCAAAGACACACACACAACTATAACCCGCAAACACTAAACAGAGTTCTTACTTATGCTATGATTTAAACAGCTTTCATTTTATTTTATACCCGCATTTTGGGCGAGGTGATATGTTAAAACAGTTTTGGATGAGGTGAACAAAACTTTCAACACAGGATAGAACACGAAACAATGGGTATTGAAGGTAAGAATGGAAGTAACTGCAGAGGGCCTATTGGCCCATGTGTCTTGATGCTTCTGTATTGGAGCGGAGTCTTGAAGTGGGTAGAATATAGTTGTGCATTAATTGGCTGTTGATTGCTGGTGTTGACTTCTTGATGTGTAGTGCCTCGCAGATGTCAAGCCGCCTGCTATCGCTGTATCTATCGATGATTTCTGTGTTGTTTGCTAAGATTTCTCTGGTGATGGTCTCATTGTGGGAAGAGATTATATGTTCCTTAATGGAGCTCTGTTGCTTATGCATCGTTAATCGCCTGGAAAGAGATGTTGTTTTCTTGCCTATATACTGAGTTCTTTGAGGCTTACAGTCCCCAAGTAGGCATTTGAAGGCATAGACGACGTTGGTCTCTTTTAAAGCGTTCTGCTTTGTGTCTGGAGAGTTTCTCATGAGTAGGCTGGCCGTTTTTTTGGTTTTATAGTAAATCGTCAGTTGTGTCTTCTAATTTTTGTCTGTAGGGATAACGTTTCCATTAACAATATCTTTCAGGACCCTTTCCTCCGTTTTGTGAGCTGTGGAAAAGAAGTTCCTGTAAAATAATCTAAAAGGGGGTATAGGTGTTGTGTTAGTTGTCTCTTCAGAGGTTGCATGGCGTTTCACCTTCCTTCTTATGATGTCTTCAACGAAACCATTGCAGAAGCCATTGTTGACTAAGACATGCCTTACCCTACAGAGTTCTTCATCAACTTGCTTCCATCCTGAGCTGTGGCTGAGAGCACGGTCGACATAAGCGTTAACAACACTCCTCTTGTACCTGTCTGGGCAGTCACTGTTGACATTTAGGCACATTCCTATGTTTGTGTCCTTAGTGTAGACTGCAGTGTGGAAACCTCCGCTCCTTTCCATGACTGTTACATCTAGAAAGGGCAGTTTCCCATCCTTCTCCATCTCGTAAGTGAAACGCAACACAGAATTCTGGTCAAATGCCTCCTTCAGCTCCTGCAGATGTCTGACATCAGGTACCTGTGTAAAAATGTCCTCAACATACCTGCAGTATATGGCCGATTTCAAGTTCATGTCGACATCGACCTTTTGCTCGATGGTACCTATGTAGAAGTTCGCAAACAGGACACCTAGGGGAGAACCCATGGCGATCCCATCTACTTGCTTATACATGTGCCCATCCAGGCTCAAGAAGGGTGCCTCTTTAGTACAAGCTTGGAGTAGTTTCCTTAGGATGTTTTCTGGTATGTCAAGAGGAGTACAGGCCGGATCACGATACACTCTGTCCGCTATCATCCCGATTGTTTCATCCACAGGTACGTTGGTAAACTACGTCCAACGAGGCTCTTATCCCTGTGGCCCGTGTTCCCCTCAGTAAGTCAACAAATTACTTTGGAGACTTCAGGTTGAAGGTGCAAGGGACATAAGGAGTCAGCAAGCCGTTGAGTCGCTTCGCCAGTCTGTCCGTGGGTGTGGGTATCTGGCTGATAATTGGCCGAAGTGGGTTTTCAGGCTTATGTGTCTTGACATTTCCATACGCGTATCCAGGTTTATATTCCCCAATAATCTTTGGCAGGTGGAGTCCGGATTTTTGGCGTTCACAGTTTCGATCAATTTGTTGACATTTGCTTTCAATTCAGGCTGTAGTGTCCTTCGTTACCCTTTTGAATTTAGTTTGGTCAGAGAGAATGAGATTCATTTTCGCCAGATATTCGTCTTTTTTAAAAATGACGTTATTTTTTAAGAATATTGGCGATTTGTCACCTCTCCTGACGACTATCTCCTTGTTCTCACGAAGGCTCTTAGCTGCCGTTTTGAGCTCATGGGACAGTATGGTGCTTCTGTAGTTGCCTCGATTCTTTCCTCCTTCCGCAATAAGTTCTGCTTGTAAGGTGTCTTTGGTGGTGACCTTCTTTTGTGTCTCGAGGTCGAATATGTCGTCCAACAGGATCTCCAACTCCACTTTCCGGGCCATATTACTTGGTCTGGACATAACGTGACAGTTTATACCCCGATTTAGGAGAGTGACTTGGTCCTCAGTGAGGTTGATTCCTGCAAGGTTCAGGAAGCCGTCTCTTGGTCGTGGAATTGCCATAGGTCCTCCATATAACGTTGTTAGTTTCTTGATTATCCTGGTTTCGGTGCTGAGGTGATGTCGATCTGTGAGGATGTCGAGGTTTTGATCGATGCGAGTACGGAGACTTTCGTCGATGTTTCTGTTTCTCCATTGGTTTGTAGCGTGAAGTAGTTGCGTTTTGTTGTCTTTGATTTCATTTTCTGCCTTGTGTATCTGATTACGAATCAGATCTTGGCGACATTTTATCGTGAAGGCTTGATTCCTTGCTGCTGGGTCGTGCGTTTTAAAAATTTAACAATCTGCAGGAGCTGAAGGAGGCATTTGACCAGAATTCTGTGTTGCGTTTCACTTACGAGATGGAGAAGGATGGGAAGCTGCCCTTTCTAGATGTAACAGTCATGGAAAGGAGCGGAGGTTTCCACGCTGCAGTCTACACTAAGGAAACAAACATAGGAATGTGCCTAAATGCCAACAGTGACTGCCCAGACAGGTACAAGAGGAGTGTTGTTAACGCTTATGTCGACCGTGCTCTCAGCCACAGCTCAGGATGGAAGCAAGTCGATGAGGAACTCTGTAGGGTACAGCAGGTCCTAGTCAACAACGGTTTCTCCAGTGGTTTCGTTGAAGACATCATAAGAAGTAAGGTGAAACGCCATGTAACCTCTGAAGAGACAACTAACACAATACCTATACCCCCTGTTAGACTATTGTACAGGAACTTCTTTTCCACAGCTCACAAAACGGAGGAAAGGGTCCTGAAAGATATTGGTAATAGAAACGTTATCCCTACAGACAAAAATCAGAAGATACAACTGACGATTTACTATAAAACCAAAAAAACGGCCAGCCTACTCATGAGAAACTCTCCAGACACAAAGCAGAACGCTTTAAAAGAGACCAACGTCGTCTATGCCTTCAAATGCCCACTTGGGGACTGTAAGCCTCAAAGAACTCAGTATATAGGCAAGACAACATCTCTTTCCAGGCGATTAACGATGCATAAGCAACAGGGCTCCATTAAGGAACATAATCTCTTCCCACAACCAGACCATCACCAGAGAAATCTTAGCAAACAACACAGAAATCATCGATAGATACAGCGATAGCAGGCGGCTTGACATCTGCGAGGCACTACACATCAAGAAGTCAACACCAGCAATCAACAGCCAATTAATGCACAACTATATTCTACCCACTTCAAGACTCCGCTCCAATATAGAAGCATCAAGACACATGGGTCAATAGGCTCTTTGCAGTTACTTCCATTCTTACCTTCAATACCCATTGTTTCGTGTTATATCCTGTGTTGAAAGTTTTTCTTCACCTCATCCAAAACTGTTGTAACATATCACCTCGCCCAAAATGCGGGTATAAAATAAAATGAAAGCTGTTTAAATCATAGCATAAGTAAGAACTCTGTTTAGTGTTTGTAGGTTACAGTTGTGTGTGTGTAAATTAAAAGTCTTTGAAAATGTAATAAGTTATTACGAAACGCGTTCAAGTGTCGCGTCAGACTAGAAATAAAAATGAATTTTGGAGAATTGATTTTTCAATTACCATCAACAGTGATAAGAAATATAAGAAATATTGAGAAAATTCGTGTTAGAATTATTAATCATACTTTTTTATATATTTATATAAATATTTATATTTACATTTAATAATATATGTCTACAAGAAAACCTGCTACCAATATATATATATATATATATATATATATATATATATATATATATATATATATATATATACATATATACATATGCGAACAAGCCTGAATGGTCCCCAGGACTATATGCAACTGAAAACTCACACCCCAGAAGTGACTCGAACCCATACTGCCAGGAGCAATGCAACTGGTATGTACAGGGACGCCTTAATCCACTTGACCATCACGACCGGACATAAGGAAGTAATAGCCGAAGCTATTTGAACCACTTCCCCGCCGGCACTCGGATGATAATCTTGGGCAAGTGCCGGCAGGGAAGTGGTTCAAATAGCTTCGGCTATCACTTCCTTATGTCCAGTCGTGATGGTCAAGCGGATTAAGGCGTCCCTGTACATACCAGTTGCATTGCTCCTGGCAGTATGGGTTCGAGTCACTTCTGGGGTGTGAGTTTTCAGTTGCATATAGTCCTGGGGACCATTCAGGCTTGTTCGCATATGTATATATGTATATATATATATATATATATATATATATATATATATATTATATATATATATATATATATATATATATATATATTAGTATATTTTGGTAGCAGTCTTTCCTGTAGACATATGTTATTAAATATGACCGAAAAAGTAAGATTAATAATTCTAACACGAATTTTCTCAATTTTCCTTATGTTTGTTTTTACTGATGACGGTAAATGAAAAATCAATTCTCCAAAATTCATTCTTTATTTCTTAGTCTGACGCGACACTTGAGCGCGTTTCGTAAAACTTATTACATTTTCAAAGACTTTAGTTACACACACTGAACAGAGTTTAAACAGCTTTTCTTTTTTATACCTGCATTTGGGTGAGGTGACATGTTACAATGGTTTGGGGTGAGGTGAGAACAAACACAGAACACGAAACAATGGGTATAAGCTAAAGGGAAGAATAGATCTGTAACTGCAGAAGGCCTATTGGCCCATATTTCTTGATGTTTCTATATTGGAGCGGAGTCTTGAAGTGGGTAGAATATAGTTGTGCGTTAATTGGCTGTTGATTGCTGGTGTTGACTTCTTGATGTGTAGTGCCTCGCAGATGTCAAGCCGCCTGTTGTCGCTGTATCTATCAATGATTTCTGTGTTGTTTGTTAAGATTTCTCTGGTGATGGTTTGGTTGTGGGAAGAGATTATATGTTCCTTGATAGAGCCCTGTTGCTTATGCATCGTTAATCGCCTGGAAAGAGATGTTGTTGTCTTGCCTATATATTGAGTTCTTTGGGGCTTACAGTCCCCAAGTGGGCATTTGAAGGCATAGACGACATTGGTCTCTTTCAAAGCGTTCTGCTTTGTGTCTGGAGAGTTTCTCATGAGTAGGTTGGCAGTTTTCTTGGTTTTATAGTAAATCGTCAATTGTATCTTCTGATTTTTGTCTGTAGGGATAACGTTTCTATTAACAATATCTTTCAGGACCCTTTCCTCCGTTTTATGAGCTGTGGAGAAGAAGTTCCTGTAAAATAGTCTAATAGGGGGTATAGGTGTTGTGTTAGTTGTATCTTCAGAGGTTGCATGGCGTTTCACTTTCCTTCTTATGATGTCTTCAATGAAACCATTGGAGAAGCCGTTGTTGACTAGGACCTGCCTTACTCTACAGAGTTCTTCGTCGACTTGCTTCCATTCTGAGCTGTGGCTGAGAGCACGGTCGACATAAGCGTTAACAACACTCCTCTTGTACCTATCTGGGCAGTCACTGTTGGCATTTAGGCACATTCCTATGTTTGTTTCCTTAGTGTAGACTGCAGTGTGGAAACCTCCGCTCCTTTCCATGACTGTTACATCTAGAAAGGGCAGCTTCCCATCCTTCTCCATCTCGTAAGTGAAACGTAACACAGAATTCTGCTCAAACGCTTCTTTCAGCTCCTGCAGATGTCTGACATCAGGTACCTGTGTAAAAATGTCGTCAACATACCTGCAGTATATGGCCGGTTTCAAGTTCAAGTCGACTAAGACTTTTTCCTCAATAGTACCCATGTAGAAGTTTGCAAACAGGACGCCTAGGGGAGAACCCATAGCGACCCCATCTACTTGCTTATACATGTGCCCATCCGGGCTCAAGAAGGGTGCCTCCTTAGTACAAGCTTGGAGTAGTTTCCTCAGGATATTTTCTGGCATGTCAAGGGGAGTACAGGCCGGGTCTCGATACACTCGGTCCACTATCATCCCGATTGTTTCATCCACAGGTACGTTGGTGAACAGTGATTCTACGTCCAACGATGCTCTTATCCCTGTAGCCCGTGTTCCCCGCAGTAAGTCAACAAATTCCTTCGGGGATTTCAGGCTGAAGTTGCACGGGACATAAGGAGTCAGTAAGCCGTTGAGTCGTTTCGCCAGTCTGTACGTGGGTGTGGGTATCTGGCTGATAATTGGCCGAAGTGGGTTTCCAGGCTTATGCGTCTTGACATGGCAATTCCACGACCAAGAGACGGCTTCCTGAACCTTGCAGGTATCAACCTCACTGAGGACCAAGTCACTCTCCTAAATCTGGGTATAAACTGTCACGTTATGTCCAGACCAAGTGCGTTGGCCCGGAAAGTGGAGTTGGAGATCCTGTTGGACGACATATTTGACCTCGAAGCACAAAAGAAGGTCACCACCAAAGACACCTTACAAGCTGAACTTATCGCAGAAGGAGGAAAGAATCGAGGCAACTACAGAAGTACCATACTGACCCCCGAGCTCAAAGCGGCAGCCAAGAGCCTTCGTGAGAACAAGGAGATAGTTGTCAGGAGAGGCGACAAGTCGCCAATATACGTCATCCTTAAGAAAGACGAATATCTGGCGAAAATGAACCACATACTCTCTGACCAAACTAAATTCCAAAGGGTAACGAAGGACACTACAGCCGAATTGAAAACAAAGGTCAACAAGTTGATTGAAACTGTGAATGCCAAGAAATCCGGACTCCACCTGCCAAAGATTATTGGAGAATATAAACCTGGATATGCGTATGGAAACGTCAAGACGCATAAGCCTGGAAACCCACTTCGGCCAATTATCAGCCAGATACCCACACCCACGTACAGACTGGCGAAACGACTCAACGGCTTACTGACTCCTTATGTCCCGTGCAACTTCAGCCTGAAATCCCCGAAGGAATTTGTTGACTTACTGCGGGGAACACGGGCTACAGGGATAAGAGCATCGTTGGACGTAGAATCACTGTTCACCAACGTACCTGTGGATGAAACAATCGGGATGATAGTGGACCGAGTGTATCGAGACCCGGCCTGTACTCCCCTTGACATGCCAGAAAATATCCTGAGGAAACTACTCCAAGCTTGTACTAAGGAGGCACCCTTCTTGAGCCCGGATGGGCACATGTATAAGCAAGTAGATGGGGTCGCTATGGGTTCTCCCCTAGGCGTCCTGTTTGCAAACTTCTACATGGGTACTATTGAGGAAAAAGTCTTAGTCGACTTGAACTTGAAACCGGCCATATACTGCAGGTATGTTGACGACATTTTTACACAGGTACCTGATGTCAGACATCTGCAGGAGCTGAAAGAAGCGTTTGAGCAGAATTCTGTGTTACGTTTCACTTACGAGATGGAGAAGGATGGGAAGCTGCCCTTTCTAGATGTAACAGTCATGGAAAGGAGCGGAGGTTTCCACACTGCAGTCTACACTAAGGAAACAAACATAGGAATGTGCCTAAATGCCAACAGTGACTGCCCAGATAGGTACAAGAGGAGTGTTGTTAACGCTTATGTCGACCGTGCTCTCAGCCACAGCTCAGAATGGAAGCAAGTCGACGAAGAACTCTGTAGAGTAAGGCAGGTCCTAGTCAACAACGGCTTCTCCAATGGTTTCATTGAAGACATCATAAGAAGGAAAGTGAAACGCCATGCAACCTCTGAAGATACAACTAACACAACACCTATACCCCCTATTAGACTATTTTACAGGAACTTCTTCTCCACAGCTCATAAAACGGAGGAAAGGGTCCTGAAAGATATTGTTAATAGAAACGTTATCCCTACAGACAAAAATCAGAAGATACAATTGACGATTTACTATAAAACCAAGAAAACTGCCAACCTACTCATGAGAAACTCTCCAGACACAAAGCAGAACGCTTTGAAAGAGACCAATGTCGTCTATGCCTTCAAATGCCCACTTGGGGACTGTAAGCCCCAAAGAACTCAATATATAGGCAAGACAACAACATCTCTTTCCAGGCGATTAACGATGCATAAGCAACAGGGCTCTATCAAGGAACATATAATCTCTTCCCACAACCAAACCATCACCAGAGAAATCTTAACAAACAACACAGAAATCATTGATAGATACAGCGACAACAGGCGGCTTGACATCTGCGAGGCACTACACATCAAGAAGTCAACACCAGCAATCAACAGCCAATTAACGCACAACTATATTCTACCCACTTCAAGACTCCGCTCCAATATAGAAACATCAAGAAATACGGGCCAATAGGCCTTCTGCAGTTACAGATCTATTCTTCCCTTATACCCATTGTTTCGTGTTCTGTGTTTGTTCTCACCTCACCCCAAACCATTGTAACATGTCACCTCACCCAAATGCAGGTATAAAAAAGAAAAACTGTTTAAACTCTGTTCAGTTATAGTTGTTCTGTGTGTGTGTAACTAAAGTCTTTGAAAATGTAATAAGTTTTACGAAACGCGCTCAAGTGTCGCGTCAGACTAAGAAATAAAGAATGAATTTTGGAGAATTGATTTTTCATTTACCGTCATCAGTAAAAACAAACATAAGGAAAATTGAGAAAATTCGTGTTAGAATTATTAATCTTACTTTTTCGGTCATATTTAATAACATATATATATATATATATAATATATATATATATATATATATATATATATATATATATATATATATATATATATATATATATATAATATATAGCGACAAAGTATAATAATTAAAAAAAATGACAAATCATGTATTTCCAATTCATGTTTAAAACCAGACAAAAATGCTCATAATTAGAATGTTTGTCAAGATATTCACTGGCCAAAACAAGGGGGACATTTACCCGTGACAGCGGAATCAATTTAGCGTAATTATTCAGTGATTTACGTCAACTTAATAACTATTTACGTCTTAAAGAGNTCAGAGTACTGGTAAGTTGATGTCTGCTTCATCGGCCTTTATCCATCATGATTGCTCAAGTTGTTATTTCAATATTTCACTGTTGGCCGATATTTCAGTACTTCTCCACCTTAAGTGCCTATCCGTAAATGGGTGGAGATGGTGCGCCGTAGACAGGCTTGGGTGGGGGACAGTAGGTAACGTACTTGTCCTGCGTCTTCACGACGGTGATGTACTGGGGCACCACCTGGGTCTTGTAGGCAGTCTGCGTCACGTGCTGAACTGTAGTTACGTACTGCGGGACGTACTGAGTTTGTGTCTGGTAGTGAATCTGGGTGGTGGTAACGTACTGCGTCTGGTAGGCTGTCTGCGTCACGTACTGCGTGTTGTAGGCTGTCTTGGTGATGTACTGAGGGACGACGGACGTCTGGTATTGGGTGACATACTGCGTCTCCGTCACATACTGCAGCTTATAATCTGTCTTGGTGACGTACTGTGGGACGAATTGGGTCTCGTATTGCGTCTTGTACAAGGTCTGGTACTGCGTCTGGTAGAGGGTAGTAGGTACTACCTGCGTCTGATAGACAGTGGTGTACACGGGTACCTGCAATACACAAAATTAGTAATACAGAGTGGCAGAAACATTCTTAGCAAGTTATACATGCCACATTACATAGCTTAAACAAGTTTTCAATCAAATTATTCTCACATATATATATATATATATATATATATATATATATATATATATATATATATTATATATATATATATATATATATATATATATACACACATATATATATATATATATATATATATATATATATATATATATATATATATATACCTAGTAGCCAGAACGCAGTACTCAGCGTATGATTTACCTAGTAGCCAGAACGCAGTATATATATATATATATATATATATATATATATATATATATATATATATATATATATATATATATTATATATATATATGTCGTACCTAGTAGCCAGAACTCACTTTTTGGCCTACTATGCAAGCCCCGATTTGCCTAATAAGCCAAGTTTCCTGAATTAATATATTTTCTCTAATTCTTTTCTTATGAAAAGATAAAGCTACCCATTTCATTATGTATGAGGTCAATTTTTTTTCATTGGAGTTAAAATTAACGTAGATATATGACCGAACCTAACCAACCCTACCTAACCTAACCTAACCTATCTTTATAGGTTAGGTTAAGTTAGGTAGCCGAAAAGTTAGGTTAGGTTAGGTTAGGTAGGTTAGGTAGTCGAAAAACAATTAATTCATGAAACTTGGCCTATTAGGCAAATCGGGCCTTGCATAGTAGGCTGAGAAGTGCGTTCTGGCTATTAGGTACGGCATATATATATATATATATATATATATATATATATATATATATATATATATATATATATATATATATATATATATATATATATATATATATATATATATATATATATACCTAGTAGCCAGAACGCAGTACTCGGCGTATGATTTACCTAGTAGCCAGAACGCAGTACTCGGCCTACTATGCAAGGCCCCATTTGCCTAATAAGCCAAGTTTGCCAGAATTTATATATTTTTCTCATTTTGTTTTCTTATGAAATGATAAAGCTATCCATTTCATTATGTATGAGTTAATTTTTTAAAACTTGAGTTAAAACTAACGTAGATATATGACCGAACTTAATCAACCCAAGCTAACCTAACCTATCTTAACCTAACCTAAACTAACACAACTAAGTCAATAATGTATGATCTTAATATAGTATAAAATAATAATTCAAATAAACTAATTGTAAGCAATTTATTGAAAATATAGAAATCACTCGGCCTATTAGGCAAATCGGGCCTTGTATAGTAGGCCGAGAAGTGCATTCTGGCTACACACAGAGATCACACTAACGGGATGCATCAAATGAACTTCCTTCAGTAACCTAACACTTGCTCCAGTAACGAATATTGACGTATTACTAGTTAGTGAACTGTGCGGTTAACTGACCTGGTTGATCTTAGTCACTACCTGGGTGACATATTTAGTGTGGGGTTGGCACAGGGAAGGTTGTGGGCCGTATCTCGGGACTCGCGGAGCTCCATAAATCGGGGGCAGTTCGGCAAACACAGCCCGAGGTGCACCAACAACACAACTCCCAGGATCATCTGAAAGAATAAGGTGCATTCAGTTATGTAAATTTCCTGAGGAAAATACCTGTGGTAATTTACTCTCTTTAGTTCGAGTTAAATTTTGTTACGGATATATTGGTGATGGAAATCATGTCATGTGCTGCGAAAACCACCATAGGTAGGGAGCAGAAACACCATAGCCACGAATGCATAATTAATATGCAAATAGTTAATAATAATGTATAATTAATTGTGTCTTTGGACAGGTGTTGAACACAGTTTATTTATAAAATTTAGTAAGTATCTCTCCCAATGTACTGGTTATGGCGCGTGTAGAGGACGTTACGGGTCTGGTAAAACGATTCCAGGCAGTGTGTGGTTGGCCCTCTGGTCAGGGTTGGCCAGTTTGGCTACCTAGCACTCTCGAGTAGAGGCGGCTTGTTAGTGATGTGACCGGAAGTGCAAGTCGAAATGGTCATTGTCAGGTCTCATTGGTTGTGAGCGAAGGATCACATATTGATTGGAAGTGGTATGAGGAGGCTAAACAAAAAGAGACGGCCAAATAGCTCTCATTCCATACAGGATCTCGATGCAGGACGTGTGGACCTGGTGTGGACTCACCTGGGTTAGCTGAGTATTGGTTGGACATGTCCAGCTGGTCGCGACTCACCTCATACTCACCAAGCAACCAGCCGACGTCCTCTGGTGAATGCTGTGAGTTGGGTTTCTTGTGAGTATGAGTGACTAACATTTGGCTGGTAATTTGAGAGAGAGTTAAGGTACGATGCTACCTTTGTCTATTCTGACCCCCAACCCCCCGACACACTAAATAATACTGTCAACAGTGAATGAAAAAAGTTCACTCGTGGATGTCAACTAACAAACTTACACTAAGCAAAGAAAAACCCTTCTACATTTGATTTGGTTGTTAATTTATAAAATGAGATTGAACTTCAGATAGACAATGTTAACATTACCAATAAAAATGAGGGAAAGTTCCTGGGCCTATTCATAGACAAGAGACTCAACTTCAGCTACCATATACAACACATTGCCAAAAAGTTTTAAAAACGGTCGGTATACTGTCTAAAATCACATATTATGTTCCCCACTCTGCTCTACTCTCATTATACTACGCACTAATCTATCCCTATCTAACGTACAGTATCTGTGTATAGGGTTCAACCGCTGCAAATTACCATAAGCCTATCATCTCTCAGCAAAAATCTGCTATCAGAACTATAACAAACTCTGTCTTCAGACAACACACAGCCCCCTCTATTTAAGTCCCTTACCTGCTAAACATTCACTCCACACATTCTCATGTGCTATCTACATGTACAAAATCCTGTTCCTAACTACTAATCGTGATCTGAAATGTTTTCTTAATAGTTATTATGTAACAGAACCCATGAGCACTACACCAGAAAAAAATATATCTTTGATATCCCCAGAGTCAGACTAAATCTGTACAAACACTCCATGCAAATAAAAGGGCTCGGTCTTTGGAACTAACTCCCTGGTGAATTAAAGAATAATCCAGCCTATGCAATGTTCAAAAGTAAAACCAAAAAGTACCTAATTTCATCCTCATAGTTTCCTACCTTGTTCTTCAAACTCACACTGTATCTTGAACTATCCACTTTCTCAATATTAGTACTTAAGACATATATCCTTACCAGTGTAACCACCTTTGTCAGGTTATGTTGTAGATATTTGTTGATATAAAAACCTAACCTAACCTAACCTCTGTCAACTTATGTTGTAGATATTTGTTGATATAAAAACCTAACCTAACCTAACCTCTGTCAACTTATGTTGTAGATATTTGTTGATATAAAAACCTTGTTACAATGTAATCATGTTACCTGTTATGTTAGATTAAGGACCGTTCTGAAACGCATTGCGTGTTAGTGGCTTTGCATGAATGTAAAAATAGCAAGCTTATGTAATCTCACAACCCATTGTACCTTCTCGTGAATAAATTATTATTATTATTATTATTATTATTATTATTATTATTATTATTATTATTATTTTAGAGGCTTGAGACGTCACTGAAGCATGAGTGGACGAAGGGATAAAAGAGAATTGGCAGGAATTTTTTTAACCTAATTTAACTAATTACTTCTGGTCAGTGAAATGATAAAGCATGTTCGGGCTGCTTGCGCTACGGCCTCAGAGCCTAGAACCCAAGACGATCAGGTTCTAGCATTATGGCCAATTTTTGGTTAAATAATTTCGCCGCAGATTTAGGTACGTATCATCGGAATGTGTTGCAAACAGAAATTGACCAGTTAAAGATTCTGTTCTAATAGTAATTTCCTGAGTATCACTGCTGTCGTACAGAGCTGTACAGTATTTGGGTGTTTGTTTTTGTAAAGTTCATGCTGTGGTGGTGTTTCTGGGGCAATTGTGTCCCCGCTGTAATAACTGTAATTGTACCCATTATATTGCACACTTTTTTTTTGTATGTATAATTTTTGGATTTTTGTTCGAGGAGGAAGGCGAACTATGTTGTCTTTTCTGAGAAATTTATTAAGAGCTCTTATTAATGAAGCTGCTAGTGACTCGTCCATCTTTGATGAATCGATGAATGACAAGAGAGTGTGCCATACTGTTATGATTTTTGAAGCATCTTATATCTGTAATTGATAGTAATTTTGAGATATTTTTTAATATCTCTGGTTTATAACTATTCTTTGGATAAAATTATGTTCCACTCTTTTATTGTAAATAAATTACGAGTAA
>WNGS01096253.1:0-16533 GCA_020271785.1 Procambarus virginalis
ACCTTTCTTGAAAAATCGGCACGACATTGCCGTCTTCCAGCAACTGTGCAATTCTCCTACATAAGTACTCATTAAAGATCATTGCCAGCAGGCACGCTGAAGGCCTGCGCTGCTTCTTTATATCCACATGATGAGTAACTTTGTCTGGTCCCCAACGCTTTAGTTGATCAGTGAGTGTCAACTGTTTCATTATCTCCTTTCTGTCACCCTCTATATCTGATGGCTTTCATCTAGGGTAATCGCTTCTAACATGGGAGGTGCTCAGGCTCGGTAGTGAACACTTCCAGGAAACTGCATTCAGTCCTCGACAGATTTCTGTGTCCTTCTAGTATTGCCCCTTCTGCTTTCCTCAGTCTTGTCATGGTCTTTCACGACATTCTTCTTATATGGACTTTATTATTTAGGTGTTTTTTTGCTTTGATTGCAATATCATTCTCATATTCTTTCCGATCGTCTGTATGTTAATGTAATCTTCCTAGCTCTGTTCATCTGAACCTGTTGTCCTCTGTCCTTGTCTTCTGTACTTCCTCCATTCCCTTTGCGTCTCCATTTGTGCTTCTGACACTGTCTATTAAACCATGGGTTATTATATTCCTCTCTTATTTTCCCTTTACGGTTGGATAAAAATCTCTCTTCGCCTCCTTGCATTTCGTATGACTGGTCACATACTGCTGGTTTTTTCCTCTAATTCTTCCTCCCCTGGCACTTCTCCCAGGTAGTCCCTTATCCTTCTGTAGCCCCCCTTGCAACTCTCCTTTCCCAGAACTCTTGTCCTTGGTCACATTTTAATCATCATAGTCAAGAATAAAGGACACAATGGTCACTGGCCCTAGGTATTTCATTTCCAATCTCGATTCTTCTAATTCTGGGTGAAAATAGGTCAATAGTCTGCTGATCTCCTCCTCTTTCATTCTTCCTTCACATGCTGTGTTAGGAATTTCCTGTCAATAACTCTTACTTGCTCCCCAGGTCGCTCCCCCATGGGATCCTTTTCCCAATTTTCCTCCGTGATTTTGAGTCCCCCCATTATCAGCAGCTTCGGTCTACATTCTATGCTATGTTGCTGCCTTCTGCAGTCCATCTATCATGCCTTGTTGTCATCCTCACATCCTGTCTGGGCTTCACTCTTTCTTGTGTGATTGAGATGGTCTTGTAGTTTCAAGATCCAATCTTTTCCCATCTACTGTCAAGTTCAATGTATGAGCTGTGCTTTCATTGGTAACCCGATTTTCCAGGTCTTCAAACTCCATTTCCCTTTATTAGGATGCCACTCCCCTCCCTGTCCTGGTGTCCTTTTCTTTTCCATCACCTGGTACCCTCGAAAAGATTGCATCGAGATCATGTCATTATTTTGTTCCACATTGCACTAGTCGCTGGGATCTGGCCTCACTACACTCTGTCTTTGAATCTCTTCGCTTTATGCAGATATCCCATCAGCAGTGGTGGGACCAAACTGGTAGAGCGCTTGCGTAAACTCTGTCACCAGAGTTCCCCTTCTCATGGGGCCTGGGGGATTGGGGGGGTGAGTCTGGGGTGGTGGAGGGGGCGAGGGGGGACCTGTGGGGTGAATGGGGGGTGCTAGTGGGGTGCCTGGGAGTGCCCTGGTATGCTAATGGGGGTTCTGGGCATCTAGGGGGGGGTAGGAAGGGCATAATGGGTCTGAACATTAGGGAGGGGTCTGAAACTGGGGGGTGGGGGGGTTTTTAGAAATAGTGAGACGGAGAGTCAGATAAAAGTTGGAGGTTGGGGGGGAAGGATATTGATGACAGAGGGCTGAGAGGAGATGGCGCATGGGTGCTGGGAGGTGGACGAACGGGTAGTATTAGTTTTAGGGGGGGAATCGGGGGTCCTGGGAGTTTTGGGGTCAGACGAGGGACAGCGGGGATGGGGAGAGGTTTTAGGTGGTCACAGTGAGGGGGTTCAAATGTGGGCTAAGGTGCATAGGAGGGGGATGAGGGTTGGGGTTGGTTTTGGGGGTGAGTGTAAAGAGGGGTGCAGTGGAAGAGACGGGGCAGGGGTATGGGAAGGGGTTTGGTGGGGGTGGGAAGGTGGGTTTTTGGAGGGCATGGCTTGACCCCCTGGGGCCGTTGACAGGTGTTATGTAGCAAGGGCAGGGGAATCGTTGGGGAGGGGCAAAGGTGGAGGGACAAGGGGGTTTTGGGTGATGAAGCAGGGGGGTTTTTGGGGGGCTGGGCAGGGGGGAGGGTATAAGGAGGGCTGAGTTGGGAATGATACGACCTGGGGGGTGACCTGGAATGTGACCTGGGATGTGACCAGGGGGGTAACCTGGGATGTGAAACTACCTGAGAGGCTAGTTCCGTGTCGTGCTTGCCATCTATTCTTGTGGGCTTTTTGCTCATCTTTCGTCATAAACCTCTCTAATAAACACATGTAATGGGTTTCACCTCCTCTAGTAAATGCTTTTTCTCATTAATTTACTCCACACTCCTCATTGGAGAATGGTACCAGAACAGGCCTATTTTTTGGTACAATTGTAAGGTCCCCCGCGGCTGATGTCCACCTCGTGTTCTGCCATTCCGGCTCCAATACATCTCGTTATCTCATTCAATTCATGTTTTCCGTCCTTACTCTATTCTATCTTATCTTGTTGGTGCCCCAGATTCGAATACTCCATGTATTATAATAGACCCTCTCCTCAGTAATTCATTGCCAAGCTGGTAAGCCGTCCCTGGGGATTCGCCATCCCAACCGCATCACGAACCCTATCCCCCACTAATCCTCTGTCCTTAGCCATACTGTTAATAATTCCTAATTCGTTTGTGATCCGAGCCCATTCCCTCTCCCAGTCCTCTCTGTCCCTTCCTCTCTCATCCTGAATATAAGCATAAAGTTCTTGTTTCTTCTTTTTTTGTTTTTTCTGCTTCTACCACATCCGTATTTGCCTGAAATAACTCGCTTTTAGCACTTGGATTAGTCTCACATCCATCTCGCCTTCTCTATACAAAGTTCCCTATTAAGTTGTCTATAATCTGTTCCTCCTCCTCTCCCTCTCGTCCCTACTGTGATTGACCGTGAGCCCCTTGCTGATCTTGTCATTGCAGTAACAACCTTGCCAAAAAGGCGCTCCTCAATATACTTGCACAATCTGCAGCACAAACAAGCGAGAAAGTACTCCACGCGGCTGGTCAAGATTTGAGGTCGCGGCGTCCCGGCGTCCCAGCTGGTGAGGTCAATAGGTGATGATAGGGGGAGGTCACTACTTCGCGGCTCCACCATTTCGGCTCCACAATTTCACAATACCAAGATGCACTCAACACTTATTTTCAGTAGTGCTGTTTCTACTGTTTTTCTTCACTTTCTTGTGGTTTTGAGTGAGCTTACTATTTATTCAATCACTCATATACACTTATACACTGATTATCCCTCTCAATTCACTAGCTACGCAAGATCTTCCCAGACTCTTCTGCCCACCGCGGCTGTCTGATCGCAACTGTGTGTGATCACGCTGTGTGTGGGGTGTTGTGTTGTGTGTGTGTGTGTGTGTGTGTGTTCATGTGTGTTTTCACATGTGTTCAGTGTGTTTGGGTTTGGTGGTTTTGTGTCGGTAATCTCACCAATGGTACTTCCCCAATTGTGCTTGCAGGAGGTTGAGCTCTGGGCATCTTGGTCCGCACCTCTCAACTGTCAATCAACTTTGTATCAGATTCCTGAGCGTACTGGGCTCTATAATATCTACATTTGAAATATCTCTATCTGCATCTACATTTGTGTGTGTGCGTGTGTGTTGTGAATGCGGTGCGTGCGTGGTTATTTGGTGCCGCCTTTGTGTGTGTGCCTTTTGCTTACAGTTGGAAAGGGCGGGAGGGGTGGGGTCACACCCCCCCTCCGACAACATGTCACAACGCACCAATCCCAACAATGGAACACACACACAAACACACACACCACACACCACACACATAGGAAGCAGGAGACCAGATACAACCAAGGTATTTGGGAGATGAAATACTTCAAGAGTCAGAGAAGAGAGACCTGGGGGTTGATATCACGCCAGACCTGTCCCCTGAAGCTCATATCAAAGGAAACATCACAGGCATATGCCAGGTTGGCTAACATAAGAACGGCCTTTAGAAACTTGTGTAAGGAATCTTTCAGAACATTATATACCACATATGTCAGACCAATCCTGGAGTATGCGGCTCCAGCATGGAGTCCCTAGCTAGTCAAGCATAAGACTAAACTGGAAAAGGTTCAAAGGTTTGCCACCAGACTAGTACCCGAGCTGAGAGGTATGAGCTACGAGGAGCGACTGCAGGAATTAAACCTCACTTCGTTGGAAGACAGAAGAGTTAGGGGGGACATGATCACCACATTCAAGATTCTCAGGGAATTGACAGGGTTGATAAAGACAGGCTGTTTAACACAAGGGGCACACGCACTAGGGGACACAGGTGGAAACTGAGTGCCCAAATGAGCCACAGAGATATTAGAAAGAACTTTTTTAGTGTCAGAGTGGTTGACAAATGGAATGCATTAGGAAGCGATGTGGTGGAGGCTGACTCCATACACAGTTTCAAGTGTAGATATGATAGAGCCCATTAGGCTCAGGAAACTGTACACCTGTTGATTGACGGTTGAGAGGCGGGACCAAAGAGCCAGAGCTCAACCCCCGCAAGCACAACTAGGTGAGTACAACTAGGTGAGTACACACACACACACACACACACACACACACACAACACTGTGTGTTGTGACCATCGCGTTGGATGGACGTGGGTTTGGGAGCTCCTGGTTTACTAATGGAGTGGGAGGGGTAATCAGGCAACTTCGAAGTGAAAAAGTGTGTACAAGTGAATGAAAAAACCGTTGGGTTTTGACCAAAGCCATAAGGTAGTGAAGAAAAACAGTATAAGTAGCGTATTTGAAAATAGTGAAATACTGTGGCAGTGTACAGCGTGGAGCGGCCTCACCGACCTCTGACCGTGACCTCACTCTCTGACCGTGACCTCATCCCCGGCAGCAACCCATCACCACGTGGGAGACCGTTGGAGATTCACTCACCTATTGTGTTAGCAGGACGGTAAGATACTTGGAGCCTCCCTGTGGGTAAGGTTGGATTATAGCAATGACTAGGTCAGGAAGGGCGTCTAGGTCCAGCAGTATTATGATTGAAGAAGAAGATAGGTTTGTGGAGAAGATGATTGGGAAATTTGTAAAGAAGAGGGATGTCTGGGTAGGTGATCTAATCCAGGGGATCAAAAGTGAAATCTTTAACAAGATACAGGACGAGGTTCAAAGACTCAAACAAGAGTTTAGGGATTATATTCAAGAGGAAATCAGAAAGAGCAGGGTAGAATGGCAAGGAGAAATAACTAGGCTTGCTAATGAATTTGGCAGGCATGGGGGAGGCTTGGCAGGGGAAGGGGTAGTAGGAGTAGGTGGAGTAGCGGGAGTGGGAGGGGTGGGGGTCAGCCAGGGAGGGGGCTACCAGCATGACCCTGACCTGAGAAAGAGGACAATCATAATTCATGGATTGCTTGAAGTCAGGGCACCATCCAGGCAGGAAAGGATGGAGATTGAGGATTTGGAGCTACAGGGGATTTTGAGGGACATGAGAGCCCATATGGCAGGGAATGAAGTGGAAGTCCACCGCCGCATTGGACCATACAACTGTAACAGGAAACGACCTGTCCTGGTGCAGTTCACAAACGAAGAGGCAGTGGACTACATACTGCATCACAAACACTTACTCAGAGATAGCGAAAATTACTACAATGTATATATTGACAAGTTCATGACGAAGGAGGAGCAGGTAGCCCACAGAGCAAGCAAACTCCCACGATACAACTCTTCCCATTTGAGCATAGGTACACACCCCACTGCTAATCCACCCCAGGATAACCAGCTTCTCACAACTGCTTCTCAGGTTACTCCCTCCCCAAATCAGACCTTGCCCTTGCTTATATCCCCAACACCTCCCTTGACCCCTCTGACCCCACTGCAGTCAATTTCATCCCACATTCCAAGGACCCCCTCATCACCTCAACCCCCAAACCCGTCCAGCCCTCATTCCCTCAACCCCCAAAACCCACCCAGCCCTCATCCCCTCAACCCCAAAAACCCACCCAGCCCTCATCCCCTCAACCCCCAAAACCTACCCAGCCCTCACCCCTCCTCATCCCCTCTCCTTCCATGTGACCCCCCACCCTTGCGAGGGGGGTGGGAGGTTCCCCCCACCCTCTCTATCCTTCCCCCTCCCGACCTCTCAACCTCTATCTGACTCCCAACCTTACGCTATCCTCCAACCCCTCTATGCCTATCAGACCCTCCCTAATCTTCAGACCCAGTATGCCCTTCCTACTCCAGACCTACCTACCCAGGCCCTACCCCAAACCCTCCTACCTACCTTCCTAGAAGCCCAGCCCCCATTAACCCCCCAAGCACCCCTCCCGACCTCTTTCACCCCCCATACACCCCCCGGACCCCCCCAGACACCCCCCGGATCCCCCGGACACCCTCCGGATCCTCCCCGCCCCCAGTCATCCCCCAGACACCCCCCAGATCCCCCAGGTCCCCCCTGCCCCCAGTCACCCCCCAGACACCCCCCAGATCCCCCCAGACCCCCAGAGGAAGGGAGAACTCTGGTACAGGAGTTTCCATGAAGAATCTCAAGGTTTGGTACACCAATGCTGATGGGGTATCTAATAAAGCAGAAGAGATAAAAGAAAGAGTGAGTGAGGCAAATCCTGACATAGTTGCAATTGTGGAAACTAAAATTAATGACATGATCTCAGATGCAATCTTTCCTGAAGGGTACCAGGTGATAAGAAAAGAGAGGACACAGAGACAGGGAGGGGGAGTGGCACTCCTAATAAAGCGGAAATGGAAGTTTGAAGACCTGGGAAATCGGGTTACCAATGAGTGCACAAGCTTCATACATGGAACTTTGACAGTAGATGGGAGGAAGATTGTGATCTTGGTAATCTACAATCCCCCACCAAACAGTAGAAGACCCAGACAGGAGTATGATGACAACAACAAGGCATGCATAGATGAACTGCAGAAGGCAGCAACACTAGCCCACAGAATGAGAGCGAAGCTGCTGATCATGGGGGACCTAAATCATGGAGAGATAAATTGGGAATCAAGGAATCCCCATGGAGGGGACGAAACGTGGGGAGCAAAATTAGTAGATGTTATAGACAGGAATTTCCTAACACAGCATGTGAAGGAAGACACAAGGGAAAGAGGAGGAGATGCACCGAGCCTATTAGACCTGATTTTCACCCAGAACGTAGAAGATATCGAGAATTTGGAGCATGAAATACCTCTAGGGGCCAGTGACCATTGTGTCCTAGTCTTTGACTACATGATGGAATTCAAACTTGTGACCATGGGACAAGAGATCTGGGAAAGGAGAGTTGACTACAGGAAAGGGGACTATAGGAGGATAAGGGACTATCTGGGAGAAGTGCAGTGGGAGGAAGAAATTAGAGGAAAAACAGTCCAAGATATGATGGACCTAGTCATACAGAAATGCCAAGAGGCCGAAGAGAGATTTATACCAACAGTAAAGGGAAAAAATAAGAAGGAATATAATAACCCATGGTTTAATAGACAGTGTCAGGAAGCAAAAATGGCCAGCAGGCGGGAGTGGAGGAAATACAGAAGACAAAGGACAGAGGACAACAGGATCAGATGCAACAGAGCTAGGAACGATTACATTAACATCAGACGGACATCGGAAAGGGACTATGAGAACGATATTGCAATCAAAGCGAAAAAACAACCTAAGCTACTACACAGTCATATAAAGAAAAATGTCGGTGAACGACCAAGTGACAAGACTAAGGAAGGCAGAGGGGACATATACTGAAAGTGACAAGGAAATCTGTGAGGCACTGAATGCCAGTTTCCATGGAGTGTTCACTACCGAGCCCGAGCAGCTCCCATTGTTGGAAGGGGTTACCCTAGATGAAAGACTATCAGATATAGAGGTGACAGTAGAGGAGGTAATGAAACAGTTGACAACTCTAGATGCATCTAAAGCAGTAGGACCAGACAAAGTATCACCGTGGATACTAAAAGAAGCAGCGCAGGCCCTCAGCGTGCCTCTGGCAATGATCTTTAATGAGTCACTTATGTCGGGAGAATTGCCCAGTTGCTGGAAGAAGGCAAATGTCGTGCCGATCTTCAAGAAAGGCGATAGGGAGGAGGCACTTAACTATAGACCTGTATCACTGACAAGCATCCCCTGTAAAATACTGGAAAGAATAATTAGGCTACGACTGGTTGCACACCTGGAGAACATTAGGTTTGTGAACAAGCATCAACATGGGTTCTGGACAGGGAAATCGTGCCTAACAAACCTTCTGGAATTCTATGATAAAATAACGAGGATAAGACAGGACAGAGATGGTTGGGCAGACTGCATATTTCTGGACTGCCAAAAAGCCTTTGATACAGTACCGCACATGAGACTGCTATTCAAACTCGAGAGGCAGGCGGGGGTAGGGGGAAAGGTCCTAGCATGGATAAGGAACTACCTAACAGGAAGGAGCCAAAGAGTTACGGTAAGGGGCGAGAAGTCGGACTGGCGAACAGTAACAAGTGGAGTACCACAAGGATCGGTGCTGGGACCAATTCTATTTCTTGTATATGTTAACGACATGTTTACGGGTGTAGAGTCCTACATGTCGATGTTTGCGGATGACGCAAAGTTGATGAGAAGAGTTGTGACAGATGAGGATTGCAGGATCCTCCAAGAGGACCTGAACAGGTTGCAGAGATGGTCAGAGAAATGGCTACTGGAATTCAACACGAGCAAATGTAAAGTTATGGAAATGGGACTAGGAGATAGGAGACCAAAGGGACAGTACACAATGAAGGGGAACAGCCTACCTGTGACGACGCGCGAAAGAGACCTGGGTGTGGACGTAACACCTAATCTATCTCCTGAGGCACATATAAATAGGATAACGACAGCAGCGTACTCTACACTGGCAAAAGTTAGAACATCATTCAGAAACCTAAGTAAGGAGGCATTTAGGGCTCTTTACACTGCCTACGTGAGGCCAGTCTTAGAGTATGCCGCCTCATCATGGAGTCCCCATCTAAAGAAGCACATAATGAAACTGGAAAAGGTTCAGAGGTTTGCAACGAGACTCGTCCCAGAGCTACGAGGGATGGGGTATGAGGAGCGCCTGGGGGAACTATGCCTTACGACACTAGAAAGAAGAAGGGAGAGGGGGGACATGATAGGAACGTATAAAATACTCAGAGGGATTGACAGAGTGGACATAGACGAAATGTTCACACGGAATAGTAACAGAACGAGGGGACATGGATGGAAGTTAGAAACTCAGATGAGTCACAGAGATGTTAGGAAGTTTTCTTTTAGCGTGAGAGTAGTGGGAAAATGGAATGCACTTAAGGAACAGGTTGTGGAAGCCAATACTATTCATAATTTTAAAACCAGGTATGATAGGGAAATGGGATAGGAGTCATTGCTGTAAACAACTGATGCTCGAAAGGCGGGATCCAAGAGTCAATGCTCGATCCTGCAGACACATATAGGTGAGTACATATAGGTGAGTACACACACACACAGGGGCCAGGTAGCCTGGGGATAGTGTGCGCAGGACTCGTAATTCTGTGGCGCGGGTTCGATTCCCGCACCAGGCAGAAACAAATGGGCAAAGTTTCTTTCACCCTGAATGCCCCTATTTCCTAGTCAAAACGTCACAGGCTGCTTCCTGGGGCGTGTGTGTGGTGTGGGAAAAAAAGTAGTTGATGACAGTTGAGAGGCGGGCCGAAAGAGCAGAGCTCATCCCCCGCAAGCACAACTAGGTGAATACACATACACACACACATACACACACACACACAGATTGTGCGATTAATGTGCACCATGACAATGGGAGGACCTAGAGTAGTAGTAGCAGTGATATATAACCCACCACCAAATGACAGAAGACCAAGGCAAGAGTATGACAACAACAACATGGCTGTTAACACTATAATTGAGAAGGCAGCCTCTGCTGCCGTAGAAATAGATCCCATCTGCTCATCATGGGAGACTTCAATCACGGAAGGATAGACTGGGAGAACAAGGAACTGCATGGACAACTGCATGGAGAGTCAAACTAATGGAGGTGGCGACAAGAAACAATCTAAGCAAACATGTCAGGGAACCCACTAGGATGAGAGGAAACGATGATCCAGCAAGACTCGACTTAGTCTTTTCTCTTAACGACTCCGACATAAGGGAAATCGGTATTGAGGACCCAGTAGGAATGAGCGACCCCAGTGTACTGACGTTTGAGTATCTAGTTGAAGAAGGGTTATTGAACTCGAGGAGGGGTACTGAAAATTAAAGGCTGGCATTCCGAAAGGGAAACTATGAGAAGATAAGAAAATTCCTAACATATATATCATGGGAAACAGAGCTCAGGGGAAAGACGGCCCAAGACGTGATACACTACATCGCACAGAAGTGCGCAGGAAGCAGCAAACAAGTTTGTCCCAGTCCAAAAGGATAACAATGAAATGAAGATGAGAAAACCACGGTTTAATCAGAGATGTAGGCTAGCTAAGCAGCAGAGTAAAAGGGCATGGAGAAACTATAGGAATAACAGGACACATGAGAGCAGAGAAAGATAGCAGAGTGTCAGGAAAGAATATGACAGGATAAGGAGAGAGGCAGAAAGACAATACGAAAGACTCAACCTAAATTGCTGCACAGCCACATCAGGAGAAAAACAACAGTAAAGGAACTGGAAATGAAATTAATGATAGGGGCACAAGGATTCACTACAAACGTCAAAGAAGTATCTGAGGAACTGAATAAGAAATTTCAGGAGGTCTTCACCTTATTGCAAGGAGAAATTCCAGAGATAAGAGAGGGAATAGTTAACCAGGAACCACTAGACGAGTTTGAGATTACCAGTGGGGAAGTCAGGAAGTAAACTATTAACTAGAGTTGGATATGACAAAGGCTATAGGCTCAGATGGAATCTCCCCTTGGATACTGAAGGAAGGAGCAGAAGCACTGTGCCTGTTACTCTCTATAGTGTATAACAAATCACTGGAAACAGGGGAACTGCCAGAAATTTGGAAAACAGCTAATGTAGTCCCAATATACAAGAAAGGGGATAGACAGGAGGCACGAACTACAGGCCAGTGTCCCTAACCTGCATACAATGCAAGCTGATGGAGAAGATTGTGCGAAGAAAACTAGTGGAACATCTGGAGCAAAAGAACTTTGTAACACAGCATCAACATGTGTTCAGGGATGGCAAGTCCTGCCTCACAGGGTTAATCGAATTCTACGAACAGGCAACAAAAATCAGGTCAGAAAGAGGGGTGGGCAGACTGCGTATTTTTGGATTGCCAGAAATCCTTTGATACAGTACCAAACAAGAGACTAGTGAAAAAGCAGGAGATGAAGGCTGGAGTGAAAAGGAAGGTATTCAATTGGATAAGGGAATACCTAAGCAACAGAAGACAACGAATTACTATGAGGGGTGAGGTCTCAGATTGGCGAGACGTCACAAGTGGAGTCCCGCAGGGGTCAGTCCTTGGACTTATACTGTTTCTGATATATGTAAATGATCTTCCAGAGAGTATAGACTCGTTTCTCTCAATGTTTGCTTATGATGCAAAAATTATATGGAAGATTGAAACAGAGGATGATAGTAGGAGGCTACAAGATGACCTGAACAGAATGAATGAATGGTCCAACATATGGCTGCTCAATTTCAACCCGAGTAAATAAACAGTAATGAAACTAGGCGGTGGAATCAGGAGGCCAGACACAGGATACAGAATAGGAGATGAAGTACTTAATGAAAAGGACAGAGAGAAAGATCTAGGAGTTGATATTACACCAAACCTGTGTCCTGAAGCCCACATAAAAATAATTACGTCTGCGGCATATGCAAGGTTGGCTAACATCAGAACAGCCTTCACGAACCTGTGTCATTCAGAATCTTCCATACCACATATGTAAGACCAATCCTGGAGTATGCGGCACCAGCATGGAGCTCGTACCTTGTCAAGCACAAGGCGATGCTTGAAAAAATCAGAGATATGCCACTAGGCTAGTCCCAGAACTAAGAGGCTTGTATTACGAGGAAGGCTGCGGGAAATGCACCTTACGACTCTGGAAGACAGAAGAGTGAGGGGAGACATACTCACTATCTTCAAAATCCTAAGGGGAATTGACAGGGGTAGACAAGGATAAACTATTCAGCAGTGGTGGTACATGAACAAGGGGACACAGGTGGAAACTGAGTACCCAAATGAGCCACAGGGACGTTAGAAAGAACTTTTTCAGTGTCAGAGTAGTAATAGATGGAATACATTAGGCAGCGTTGTGGTGTATGCTGATTCCATACACAGTTTTAAATGTAGATATGATAGAGCCCATTAGGCTCAGGAATCTGTACACTAGTTGATTGAAGGTTGAGAGGCGGGACCAGAAAGCCAAAACTCAACCCCCGCAAGCACAAATTGGTGAGTATAAATAGATGAGTACACACACACACACACACACACACACACACACACACACACACACACACACACACACACACACACACACACACACACACTTAGTGGTTTGTTATGATGAACACGAATGTAGATACTTATATATAGCGTCTGTATATAGTGAATAAAAGCAAAAACACTATTGTGGGAGGAGAATGTGGGTGAGTTACGTAATCAGGTGACTTCACGTAACTTCAGGTGACTTGAGGGAGGGCGTGAGTGGCTGGCTGGTACACGACGGTCACTCCTCGTTACTTTTTGACTCATAATAGCAACTTAGTGGTTCGTTATGGTGAACACGAATGTAGATACTTATATATAGCGTCTGTATATAGTGAATAAAAGCAAAAACAGTATTGTGGGAGGAGAATGTGGGAGAGTCAGGTGACTTGAGGGAGGGCGTGAGTAGCTGGCTGGTACACGGCGGTCACTCCTCGTTACTTTTTGACTCATAATAGCAACTTAGTGGTTCGTTATGGTGAACAAAACATGCAGATACTTATATATAACCTGTGTATGCAGTGTAATAACCGACAAAGTATTTGTTCACTGTTCGATGAACATAATTGAATCAACAATATGCACACCGTATTTTTGAGAACAGCGATGATTCACTCATTTTATTATATAAATATATCACACTATACACTATTGAATAATATTACAGCAAAAAAACTACGAAAAATCAATCAGAGACATTGAAATAATTAGGTAATTATCTCTTTGTAGCAACTTCGGCCTGACAGCTGGCGATCAACAGACCGCCTGGGACGTACGCTGAGTCAGCACCTGTTTTTTGCCAGACTTCCCCGCCCTATAGCGGGCAATATATGCTACTTACGATTTTTTTATTATTTTTCCCATGATCAGTGAACACAAATTAACAGGTTAGGAAGAAAAAATATTTTTTTTTGTATGCACCTGTGGGTGTCAAATGGTATATAGCCATGCGCCATATAAGGGTTAATGTTAGGTAGATATAGGGCGAACCAGTTAGCACGAGAAAGAGACTCTAAATACTGGTAATTATGCCTTGGTCCTTATCTTATATAATATACAGTGTTATCTCGGATAAAACTGTCATATATTAGGATTCCGGCTTTATAGCTAGTACCCTTTGACAGGAACAAGAATAGGAAGCAAGAATTAATCTTGGTACATCAGTTACTTGGGTGATGGAAGCTAGCCTCTCACAAGGATAATTTGGTGTCTACATCCTAGTTATATCTGGTGGACTAAGCCTGCTGTACAATAAGATAAGGCACCCCAATTTTATATATTAATATATGTAGTTTAATACTGTAGTTTGATTGGCTGCATATATATAAATTTATTATAAACCCCCCTAATGTATAAGGATCGATTTGTGAGAAATATTGCAGAAATACAGTCCACTTAACATCATACAAATTGCTATCGAAATATATAAATTAACGTAAATATAAATTATATATAAATTCATATAAATTAAATAAATATAAATCTCACAGGTCGGTTCCCACACCATAGCTGTCAAATTAGCTATATAAAGCCTATAAGGCTCAAACCCATAGCTAACAAGGCTTTACCAGAAAAAAAATGGAAGAATTTTGATAGCCCTTCAAAGTCACTTGACAAGACTACTCAAGAAATGTGACAGCTGCATAGAAATAGATCCAGTTGATATCATGAGCCTAGTAATTTCCACAAAAAGTGGCTAGCCAAAAATTTGAACAAGTAAAGGGAATAATCGAGTCTTATAGAAACGTGCTCCTTGTCAGTAATACTAACACAGATGAAATAAATCTGATTGAATCTGACATTGCCAACTATGAAGGTAAAATTCAGGCTAAGCTAAATCACTATTACAAGGTGCTTGCAGCAGAAAATGTTCCTGCTGGGTTGGAACACTTTTATAATAAGTCTACCTATACCAAAGCAAGCACCCAGCTCAGCAGATAAAATTAATGAGATAAATCAAGATGGGGATACCCCTCTAATTAAATTAGATCCTTACACTGGATCAATAATTGTAGTTAAACCTTCCTTCCCATCTAATACAGCTTCACGTAATAATACATTATCAGAATCTGAACAGTTTTCAGAAATTTCATCTATATATTCCATGGATTCTGAGAATTCAAGATATGAGGCAATTGAATTAACAAGCCTCCCAGATGAACCCAGAGAAATAAGTGATGCTGTAACAGAAGATGAAGATGATGCTGGAGCTGAATTAAAAGCTGAAGCTGAAATTGAAACTGAGGCTAAGCAAGAAGCCTTAAGCCAAATTAGTGATAGTCCTAATCACTTAAACCAGCCGTCTTGAGGTAATGCTGAACATGATAGCACCAATCCAGCCATCCAGCTCTCTAGAGGAACTGCTGATAATGAGAAGGCTATCATAAATCTTGTGCACCAACTACTGAACTTTACTCAACCAGATCAATCAGTTGACTCCTTGCAAACATTTATTTTAAAACTAGTCACTGTTAAAATCCTTCAGCAATGAAGTGGATCAACCCACTCCTGAGTGGATGACTAAAATTGTCATCCAAACATAACTGTCTAGCGAGAATTAAATGATTTATACTCATATCAGAATAATACCATCCTGAAAAATGCAGGATATATTCACAGGTTTGCGTACTGTAGTAAATAATAGACAAGCAAACCAGGCACTTAATGCCTATACTGAATCAATGGAAACAGTACCCACATCAAATTCTTTAACTGAAACTCCTAAAGTGACACAGTCATTAGGTAATAAGGGTACTAATAATCAATGTAAAATTAATAGGTCAAATATTTATTAGTTTATTTATATACACAAGAGTTCTTACATTCTTGTACAGCCACTAGTAAGCGTAGCATTTCAGGCAAGTCCATTAAGTTCCCAGGAATACGACCCCCGCGAATAATCGTTTTTGTAACCAAGTACCCATTTTACTGTTGAGTTACACAGAGGCTACAGTTAAGGATTTGCGCCCAGTAAGTCCACCCCGGCCATGATACGAACCCGGGACAAAGCACTCACAGAACGTCAGGCGAGCGTCTTACCACTACGCCACGGAGACTGCTAAACTACTGATCAAATACTGTACTGATTTATCAGTGAGACCTAAGAGTACCATAAGTGCTCCCAAGAGTCTAATAATTACTCCCAAGAGTAAAAAAAGTACTCACAAGAAACAAACCAATAAATACATGCAAACAGCAAAACCTTCAAAACCTGTAGAAAATGTTTCACCTAAACCGGTGAATCTTAAGCATGCTGTAGGCTGGGGGTTATGTCTGTTTTGCCAACAAAACCATTTTCTATATAATTGTATAAATTATCCTAAAAGAGACACTTGAGTCAGACGACTCAAACAGTTACACAGATGTACCAGGTGTCTCAAACCACATGATACTAACAGCTGTGAGACCCCACTGAACACCTGCAATAGGTGTAGAAGGGAGACAGCATCATGCTGCACAGTGCAAATCTATTAAATAAAATTATTCAAACCCCAGGGTGAGAGATAGAAAATCAACCGAAGAACAGTGCCGCAAGGTGCGAAAAGTTTACAGCGTACACTCACCAGCATCTTAAGTTAATGCAACATTACCCACTGCCCAACTCCAAGTCAAGAATAATGGGCCAAGATTGGCATTCGTGGCCTATTCGATCAAGGGTCCCAGAAAACCTTCATTACGCAGAGTGGCAGAGGCACTTAAATTGAAACCAATAACACAGGTCAAATTAAACCTGTCAGGGTTCTCGATAAATAAAGGACCCCAAGAATATACAGTAGTCCAACCACTAGTATGCTTAGGTGGTTATGTCAGGCTCGTTCAGGCCATAATAGTAGATCAAATCCCATTTTACGTAAATATTTAGGGTCTAGGGTACACAACCAGACTCCTACAGAAAAATGGAGTTAAATTGGATGACACCCAGTTAATGTCTGACCACCTCACCCATGTAAATCTACTAGTAGGAGCAAACTACTACTACCAGTTTATTACCGGTCAAGTTAAATAACAGGGCATGAATTT
>WNGS01096255.1:0-11852 GCA_020271785.1 Procambarus virginalis
AAAAGAGTCCCAAGGAAGACTGTGTGAGGTACAGGAATCTCAGGCACGACTGTGTGAGGTTCAGGAGTCTCCGTGACGACTGTGCGGGGTACAGGAGTGTCAGAGACGACTGTGAGAGGTACAGGAGTCTCAAAGACTACAGTAAAAAGCCCTGTGAGAGGTATAGGAGTCTCACGGATGACTGTGTGAGGTAAATAAGTATCAGAGACGATTGTGAGAGGTACAGGAGTCTCAGGGACGACTGTGAGATGTACAGGAGTCTCAAAGATGACAGTGTGAAGTACAGGAGTTTTAGGGACGACTCTGTGAGGTGCAGGATACTCATGAATGACTGTAAGAGGTACCGGATACCCAGGGACGACTGTGTGCGGTACAGGAGTCTCAGAGACGACTGTGTGATTTACAGGAGTCTCAGGAACGGCAGTGAGGTACAGGAGTCTTAGGGATGACTCTGTGAGGTGCAGGAGTCTCCGGAATGAATGTGAGATGTACAAGAGTCTCAGCGAAGACTTTGTGAGGTACGGGAGTCTCACGGACGACTGTGTGAGGTACAAGAGTCTCCGTGATGACTGTGTGGGGTAGAAGAGTCTCAGAGACTACTGTGAGAAGTACAGGAGTCTTAAGGACTACTGTAAAAAGTACAGGAGGAGTCTCAGGGACGACTTTGAGAGGTATAAGATTCTCACGGATGACTGTGTGAGATAAAGAAGTCTCAGAAACGACTCTGAGATGTACAGGAGTCCGGGGATGACTTTGAGAGGTACAGAATTCTCAGTGATGGTTGTGTGATGTACATAAGTCTCAGAGACGATTTTGAAAGGTACAGGAGTCTCAGGGACGGCTATAAGATGTTCAAGAGACTCAGGACGACTTTGAGTGGTACAGGAGTCTCAGGGATGACTGTGTGAAGTACAGGAGTCTCCGGGACGAATGTGTGAGATATAGAAGACTCAGAAACGACTGTAAGAGGTACAGGAGACTCTGCGACGACTGTGTGCGGCACAGGAGTCTCAGGGTAGACTGTGTGAGGTACAGGAGTCTCAGGAACGACAGTATGAGGTACAGGAGTCACAGGGACGACTCTGTGAGGTGCAGGAGTTTCAGCGACGATTGTGAGAAGTACAGAAGTCTCAGGAACGACTGTGAGAGGTACAAGAGTATCAGGGACGAATGAGAGGGGTACAAGAGACTCCGGGACGACAGTGTAAAGTACAGAAGTCTCAGGATCGATTGTGAGAAGATCAGGAATTTCAGGAACGAGTGTGTGATGTTCATGAGTCTCCGTGACTACTGTGTGGGGAACAGGAGTCTCAGGGATGTCTTTGAGAGGTACAGAAGTCTCAGTGATGATTGTGTGAGGTACATTAGTCTCGGAGACGATTGTGAGAGGTACAGGAGTCTCCGGGATGACTGTATGAATTGCAGGAGTCTCAGTTACGCCTGAGAGAGATACAGGGGTCTCAGGAGTCTCAAGGAAGACTATGTGAGGTACAGGAGTCTCAGGGACTTCTGAATTACGTAAAGGCGTCTCTAGGAAGACTGTGTGAAGTACAGGAGTCTCGCGGACGTATATGTGAGGTACAGAAGACTCAGAAACGAATGTAAGAGGAATGGGAGACTAAAGAACAACTGTGTGCGGTACAGGAGTCTCAGGGACGACTGTGTGAGGTACAGGATTCACAGGGACGACTCTGTGAGTTGCAGGAGTCGCAGGAATGAGAGTGAGAAGTACAAGAGTCTCGGGGAAGATTGCGTGAGGTACTGGAGTCTCAGGCACGACTGTGTGAGGAACAGGACTCTCAAAGAAGCCTGTGTTAGGTACAGGAGTCTCAGGGACGACTGTGAGAGGTACAGGCGTTTCAGGGACGACTGTGAGCGGTACAAGAGATTCCAGGACGACTGTGAGAGGTACAGGAGTCTCGGGGATGCCTGTGAGAGGTACAGGAGTTTCAGGGACATTCGTGTGAGTTACAGGAGTCTCCGTGACGACTGTGTGGGGACCAGGAGCCTCAGTGATGACTGGTAAAGATACAGGAGTCTCAGGGATGAGAGTGTGTGGTACAAGAGTTTCAGGGGTATTGTATTACGTAAAAGAGTCTCAAGGAAGACTGTGTGAGGACTGGGGTCTCTGGGACGACTGTGTGAGGAACAGGAGTCTCAGGGACGACTGTGAGAGGTACAGGAACAGAAGTCTTAGGGACGACTGTGAGAGGTACAGGAGTTTCAGGGAGGAGTGTGCGAGGTACAGGAGTCCCAAGGTCGACTGTGAGAGGTACAAGAGTCTCAGGAATGACTTTAGGAAGTACAGGAGCCTCAAGGATGACTGTGAGAGGTACAGAAGTCTCAGAGGCGATTGTGAGAGGTAAAGGAGTCTACGGGATTACTGTGTGAGGTACAGGAGTTTCAGGGATGACTGTGAGAGGTACAGGAGTCTCAGGGACGACTGCAATAGGTACATAAGTCTCAGGGATGACAGTGAGAGGTACAGAAGTCTCCTGGATGACCTTGAGAGGTACAAGAGACTCAGGGAGGACTGCGTGAGGTACAGGAGTCTCAGGGACGACTGTGAAAGATACAGGTGTCTCAAAGAAGAATTTGTGAGGTACAAGAGTCTCAGGAACGATTGTGTGAGGTACAGGAGTCTCTAGGAAGACTGTGTTAGATACAGGAGATTCAGGGACGCCTGTTATAGGTACATGAGTCTCAAAGAAGATTGTGTGAGGTGCAGGAGTCTCTGGGACGACTGTGTGAGGTACACGATTCACAGGGTCGACTGTGAAAGGTACAGGAGTCTCAGGGATGACTGTCTGTGGTACATGAGTCTCGGGGATGACAGTGAGAGATACCGGACTTTCAGGGATGAATGCGAGAGGTACAGGAGACTCAGGGAACACTGCGTAAGGTACATGAGTCTCTGGGACGACTGAGAGAGGTACACGAATCTCAGGGAAGACTGTGAGAGGTACAGGAGACTCAGGGATGTCTGTGTGATGTACAGGAGTCTCAGGGATGACTGTGTGAGTTACAGAAGTCTAAGGGACGACTCTGAGATGTACAGGCGTTTCATGGACAAATGTGTGAGGTACAGAATTCAAAGACACGACAGTGAGAGGTACAGGAGTTTTAAGGACAACTGTGTGAGGTACAGTAGTCAAAGAGACCTCAGTGAGAGGTACAGGAGTCTCAGGGATGATTGTGAGAGGTACAGGAGTCCCAGAGAAGGCTGTGTGAGGTACAGGTGTCTCAGGAAAGGCTGCTTGAGGTACAGGAGTTTTGGGGAAAACTGTGTTAGGTACAGGAGTCTCAGGGACGACAGTGAGAGGTGCCGGAATCTCAGGGTGGAGAGTGCGACGTACAGGAGTCCGTGGGTCGACTGTGAGAGATACAAGAGTCTCAGGAACGACTTTAAGAAGTACACTAGTCTCAGGGATGAGAGTAGTGTACGAGGTGATGAGACTGAGACTGAGTGAGAGGTACAGGAGTCTCAGAGGCGATTGTGAAAGGTACACGAGTCTATTGGATGTCTGTGTGAGGTACAGGAGTTTCAGGGATGCATGCGAGAGGTACATGAGTCTCAGGGATTAGACTCAGGGACGACTTTTCGAGGTACAGGAGTCTTTGGGACGACTTTTGGAGGTACAGGAATCTCAGGGGACGACTGTCTGAGGTACAGGAGTCCCATGGTTGACTGTGAAAAGTACAGGAGTCTCAGGGATGACTGTGAGAGGTACAGAAGTCTCAGGGATGACTGTGAGAAATACAGGGGTGTTAGGAACGACTGTGAGAGGTACAGAAGACTCCAGGACGACTGTGTGAAATACAGGAGTCTCGGCGACGACTGTGAGATGTACAGGAGACTCCGGGACGACTGTGTGAGGTCCAGGAGTCTCAGGGACGACGGTGAGAGGTATAAGAGTCTCAGAGACTATTGTGTGAGGTACAGGGGTTTCAGGGACCACTGTGTGAGCTACAAGACTCTTTGTGACGACTGTTTGGGGACCAGGAGTCTCAGTGATGAATGTGAAAGACACAGGAGTCTCAGAGATGTCTGTGTGAAGTACAGGAGCCTTAGGGACGACTGTGTGAGGTACAGGAGTCTTAAGGAAGACTTTGTGAGGTACACGAGTTTCAGGGACGACAGTGTGAGGTACAGAAGTCTCAGGGAGTACTCTATTACTTCGAGGAGTCTCAAGGAAGACTGCGAGAGGTATAGGAGTCTCACGGATGACTGTGTGAGGTAAAGGAGTCTCAGAGACGACTCTGAGAGGTACATGAGTCTCAGAGATTACTTTGAGAGGTACTGAAGTCTCAGTGATGATTGTGTGAGGTACATAAGTCTCAGAGACGATTGTGAGAGGTGCTGAAGTGTCAGGTACGAGTGTAAGATGTTCAAGAGACACAGGGATGACTGTAAGAAGTACAGGAGTCTCGAGGACGACTGTGGGAGGTACAGGAGACTCAGGAACGACTGTTTAAGAGGTACCGGATACCCAGGGACGACTGTGAGGTGCAGGAGTCTCCGGAATGAGTGTGAGAAGTACAAGAGTCACGGGGAAGACTGTGTGAGGTACAGGAGTCTCACGGACGATTGTGAGAGGTACAAGCGTTTCAGGGATTACTGTATTACGTAAAGGAGTCTCAAGGAATGCTGTGTGAGGTATAGGAGCCTCAAGAAAGACTGTGTGAGGTACAGGAGTCACCGTGACGACTGTGTGGGGATCAGGAGCCTCAGTGATGACTGTGAAAGATACAGGAGTCATAGGGATGACTGTGTGAGGTACAGAAGTCTTTGGGACTACTGTATTACGTAAAAGAGTCTCAAGGAAGGCTGTGTGAGGTACAGGAATCTCAGGCACGACTGTGAGAGGTACAGGAGTCTCAAAGACGACAGTAAAAAGCCCTGTGGGAGGTATAGGAGTCTCACGGATGACTGTGTGAGGTAAATAAGTATCAGAGACGATTGTGAGAGGTACAGGAGTCTCAGGGACGACTGTAAGATGTCCAAGAGATTCAGGGATGACATTAAGAAGAAGAGGAGTCTCATGAACGACTGTGAGATGTACAGGAGTCTCAAAGATGACAGTGTGAAGTACAGGAGTTTTAGGGACGACTCTGTGAGGTGCAGGATACTCATGAATGACTGTAAGAGGTACCGGATACCCAGGGACGACTGTGTGCGGTACAGGAATCTCAGGGACGACTGTGTGATTTACAGGAGTCTCAGGAACGGCAGTGTGAGGTACAGGAGTCTTAGGGATGACTCTGTGAGGTGCAGGAGTCTCCGGAATGAATGTGAGATGTACAAGAGTCTCAGGGAAGACTTTGTGAGGTACGGGAGTCTCACGGACGACTGTGTGAGGTACAAGAGTCTCCGTGATGATTGTGTGGGGTAGAAGAGTCTCAGAGACTACTGTGAGAGGTACAGGAGTCTTAAGGACTACTGTAAAAAGTACAGGAGGAGTCTCAGGGACGACTTTGAGAGGTATAAGAGTCTCACGGATGACTGTGTGAGATAAAGGAGTCTCAGAAACGACTCTGAGATGTACAGGAGTCCCGGGGATGACTTTGAGAGGTACAGAATTCTCAGTGATGGTTGTGTGATGTACATAAGTCTCAGAGACGATTTTGAAAGGTACAGGAGTCTCAGGGACGGCTATAAGATGTTCAAGAGACTCAGGGACGACTGTGAGTGGTACAGGAGTCTCAGGGATGACTGTGTGAAGTACAGGAGTCTCCGGGACGAATGTGTGAGATATAGAAGATTCAGAAACGACTGTAAGAGGTACAGGAGACTCTGCGACGACAGTGTGCGGCACAGGAGTCTCAGGGTAGACTGTGTGAGGTACAGGAGTCTCAGGAACGACAGTATGGGGTAAAGGAGTCACAGGGACGACTCTGTGAGGTGCAGGAGTTTCAGCGACGATTGTGAGAAGTACAGAAGTCTCAGGAACGACTGTGAGAGGTACAAGAGTATCAGGGACGAATGAGAGGGGTACAAGAGACTCCGGGACGACAGTGTAAAGTACAGAAGTCTCAGGATCGATTGTGAGAAGATCAGGAATTTCAGGAACGAGTGTGTGATGTTCATGAGTCTCCGTGACTACTGTGTGGGGAACAGGAGTCTCAGGGATGTCTTTGAGAGGTACAGAAGTCTCAGTGATGATTGTGTGAGGTACATTAGTCTCGGAGACGATTGTGAGAGGTACAGGAGTCTCCGGGATGACTGTATGAATTGCAGGAGTCTCAGTTACGCCTGAGTGAGATACATGGGTCTCAGGAGTCTCAAGGAAGACTATGTGAGGTACAGGAGTCTCAGGGACTTCTGAATTACGTAAAGGCGTCTCTAGGAAGACTGTGTGAAGTACAGGAGTCTCGCGGACTTATATGTGAGGTACAGAAGACTCAGAAACGAATGTAAGAGGAATGGGAGACTAAGGAACAACTGTGTGCGGTACAGGAGTCTCAGGGACGACTGTGTGAGGTACAGGATTCACAGGGACGACTCTGTAAGTTGCAGGAGTCGCAGGAATGAGAGTGAGAAGTACAAGAGTCTTGGGGAAGACTGTGTGAGGTACTGGAGTCTCAGGCACGACTGTGTGAGGAACAGGACTCTCAAAGAAGCCTGTGTTAGGTACAGGAGTCTCAGGGACGACTGTGAGAGGTACAGGCCTTTCAGGGACGACTGTGAGCGGTACAAGAGATTCCAGGACGACTGTGAGAGGTACAGGAGTCTCGGGGATGCCTGTGAGAGGTACAGGAGTTTCAGGGACATTCGTGTGAGTTACAGGAGTCTCCGTGACGACTGTGTGGGGACCAGGAGCCTCAGTGATGACTGGTAAAGATACAGGAGTCTCAGGGATGAGAGTGTGTGGTACAAGAGTTTCAGGGGTATTGTATTACGTAAAAGAGTCTCAAGGAAGACTGTGAGGAACTGGGGTCTCTGGGACGACTGTGTGAGGAACAGGAGTCTCAGGGACGACAGTGAGAGGTACAGGAACAGAAGTCTTAGGGACGACTGTGAGAGATACAGAAGTTTCAGGGAGGAGTGTGCGAGGTACAGGAGTCCCAAGGTCGACTGTGAGAGGTACAAGAGTCTCAGGAACGACTTTAGGAAGTACAGGAGTCTCAAGGATGACTGTGAGAGGTACAGAAGTCTCAGAGACGATTGTGAGAGGTAAAGGAGTCTACGGGATTACTGTGTGAGGTACAGGAGTTTCAGGGATGACTGTGAGAGGTACAGGAGTCTCAGGGACGACTGCAATAGGTACATAAGTCTCAGGGATGACAGTGAGAGGTACAGAAGTCTCAGGGATGACTGTGAGAGGTACAAGAGACTCAGGGAGGACTGCGTGAGGTACAGGAGTCTCAGGGACGACTGTGAAAGATACAGGTGTCTCAAAGAAGACTTTGTGAGGTACAAGAGTCTCAGGAACGATTGTGTGAGGTACAGGAGTCTCTAGGAAGACTGTGTTAGATACAGGAGATTCAGGGACGTCTGTTATAGGTACATGAGTCTCAAAGAAGATTGTGTGAGGTGCAGGAGTCTCTGGGACGACTGTGTGAGGTACACGATTCAAAGGGTCGACTGTGAAAGGTACAGGAGTCTCAGGGATGACTGTCTGTGGTACATGAGTCTCGGGGATGACAGTGAGAGATACCGGACTTTCAGGGATGAATGCGAGAGGTACAGGAGACTCAGGGAACACTGCGTAAGGTACATGAGTCTCTGGGACGACTGAGAGAGGTACACGAATCTCAGGGAAGACTGTGAGAGGTACAGGAGACTCAGGGATGTCTGTGTGATGTACAGGAGTCTCAGGGATGACTGTGTGAGTTACAGAAGTCTAAGGGACGACTCTGAGATGTACAGGCGTTTCATGGACAAATGTGTGAGGTACAGAATTCAAAGACACGACAGTGAGAGGTACAGGAGTTTTAAGGACAACTGTGTGAGGTACAGTAGTCTAAGAGACCCCAGTGAGAGGTACAGGAGTCTCAGGGATGATTGTGAGAGGTACAGGAGTCCCAGAGAAGGCTGTGTGAGGTACAGGTGTCTCAGGAAAGGCTGCTTGAGGTACAGGAGTTTTGGGGAAAACTGTGTTAGGTACAGGAGTCTCAGGGACGACAGTGAGAGGTGCCGGAATCTCAGGGTGGAGAGTGCGACGTACAGGAGTCCGTGGGTCGACTGTGAGAGATACAAGAGTCTCAGGAACGACTTTAAGAAGTACACTAGTCTCAGGGATGAGAGTAGTGTACGAGGTGATGAGACTGAGACTGAGTGAGAGGTACAGGAGTCTCAGAGGCGATTGTGAAAGGTACACGATTCTATTGGATGTCTGTGTGAGGTTCAGGAGTTTCAGGGATGCATGCGAGAGGTACATGAGTCTCAGGGATTAGACTCAGGGACGACTTTTCGAGGTACAGGAGTCTTTGGGACGACTTTTGGAGGTACAGGAATCTCAGGGGACGACTGTCTGAGGTACAGGAGTCCCATGGTTGACTGTGAAAAGTACAGGAGTCTCAGGGATGACTGTGAGAGGTACAGAAGTCTCAGGGATGACTGTGAGAAATACAGGGGTGTTAGGAACGACTGTGAGAGGTACAGAAGACTCCAGGACGACTGTGTGAAATACAGGAGTCTCGGCGACGACTGTGAGATGTACAGGAGACTCCGGGACGACTGTGTGAGGTCCAGGAGTCTCAGGGACGACGGTGAGAGGTATAAGAGTCTCAGAGACTATTGTGTGAGGTACAGGGGTTTCAGGGACCACTGTGTGAGCTACAAGACTCTTTGTGACGACTGTTTGGGGACCAGGAGTCTCAGTGATGAATGTGAAAGACACAGGAGTCTCAGAGATGTCTGTGTGAAGTACAGGAGCCTTAGGGACGACTGTGTGAGGTACAGGAGTCTTAAGGAAGACTTTGTGAGGTACACGAGTTTCAGGGACGACAGTGTGAAGTACAGAAGTCTCAGGGAGTACTCTATTACTTCGAGGAGTCTCAAGGAAGACTGCGAGAGGTATAGGAGTCTCACGGATGACTGTGTGAGGTAAAGGAGTCTCAGAGACGACTCTGAGAGGTACATGAGTCTCAGAGATTACTTTGAGAGGTACTGAAGTCTCAGTGATGATTGTGTGAGGTACATAAGTCTCAGAGACGATTGTGAGAGGTGCTGAAGTGTCAGGTACGAGTGTAAGATGTTCAAGAGACACAGGGATGACTGTAAGAAGTACAGGAGTCTCGAGGACGACTGTGGGAGGTACAGGAGACTCAGGAACGACTGTTTAAGAGGTACCGGATACCCAGGGACGACTGTGAGGTGCAGGAGTCTCCGGAATGAGTGTGAGAAGTACAAGAGTCACGGGGAAGACTGTGTGAGGTACAGGAGTCTCACGGACGATTGTGAGAGGTACAAGCGTTTCAGGGATTACTGTATTACGTAAAGGAGTCTCAAGGAATGCTGTGTGAGGTATAGGAGCCTCAAGAAAGACTGTGTGAGGTACAGGAGTCACCGTGACGACTGTGTGGGGATCAGGAGCCTCAGTGATGACTGTGAAAGATACAGGAGTCATAGGGATGACTGTGTGAGGTACAGAAGTCTTTGGGACTACTGTATTACGTAAAAGAGTCTCAAGGAAGGCTGTGTGAGGTACAGGAATCTCAGGCACGACTGTGAGAGGTACAGGAGTCTCAAAGACGACAGTAAAAAGCCCTGTGGGAGGTATAGGAGTCTCACGGATGACTGTGTGAGGTAAATAAGTATCAGAGACGATTGTGAGAGGTACAGGAGTCTCAGGGACGACTGTAAGATGTCCAAGAGATTCAGGGATGACATTAAGAAGAAGAGGAGTCTCATGAACGACTGTGAGATGTACAGGAGTCTCAAAGATGACAGTGTGAAGTACAGGAGTTTTAGGGACGACTCTGTGAGGTGCAGGATACTCATGAATGACTGTAAGAGGTACCGGATACCCAGGGACGACTGTGTGCGGTACAGGAATCTCAGGGACGACTGTGTGATTTACAGGAGTCTCAGGAACGGCAGTGTGAGGTACAGGAGTCTTAGGGATGACTCTGTGAGGTGCAGGAGTCTCCGGAATGAATGTGAGATGTACAAGAGTCTCAGGGAAGACTTTGTGAGGTACGGGAGTCTCACGGACGACTGTGTGAGGTACAAGAGTCTCCGTGATGATTGTGTGGGGTAGAAGAGTCTCAGAGACTACTGTGAGAGGTACAGGAGTCTTAAGGACTACTGTAAAAAGTACAGGAGGAGTCTCAGGGACGACTTTGAGAGGTATAAGAGTCTCACGGATGACTGTGTGAGATAAAGGAGTCTCAGAAACGACTCTGAGATGTACAGGAGTCCCGGGGATGACTTTGAGAGGTACAGAATTCTCAGTGATGGTTGTGTGATGTACATAAGTCTCAGAGACGATTTTGAAAGGTACAGGAGTCTCAGGGACGGCTATAAGATGTTCAAGAGACTCAGGGACGACTGTGAGTGGTACAGGAGTCTCAGGGATGACTGTGTGAAGTACAGGAGTCTCCGGGACGAATGTGTGAGATATAGAAGATTCAGAAACGACTGTAAGAGGTACAGGAGACTCTGCGACGACAGTGTGCGGCACAGGAGTCTCAGGGTAGACTGTGTGAGGTACAGGAGTCTCAGGAACGACAGTATGGGGTAAAGGAGTCACAGGGACGACTCTGTGAGGTGCAGGAGTTTCAGCGACGATTGTGAGAAGTACAGAAGTCTCAGGAACGACTGTGAGAGGTACAAGAGTATCAGGGACGAATGAGAGGGGTACAAGAGACTCCGGGACGACAGTGTAAAGTACAGAAGTCTCAGGATCGATTGTGAGAAGATCAGGAATTTCAGGAACGAGTGTGTGATGTTCATGAGTCTCCGTGACTACTGTGTGGGGAACAGGAGTCTCAGGGATGTCTTTGAGAGGTACAGAAGTCTCAGTGATGATTGTGTGAGGTACATTAGTCTCGGAGACGATTGTGAGAGGTACAGGAGTCTCCGGGATGACTGTATGAATTGCAGGAGTCTCAGTTACGCCTGAGTGAGATACAGGGGTCTCAGGAGTCTCAAGGAAGACTATGTGAGGTACAGGAGTCTCAGGGACTTCTGAATTACGTAAAGGCGTCTCTAGGAAGACTGTGTGAAGTACAGGAGTCTCGCGGACTTATATGTGAGGTACAGAAGACTCAGAAACGAATGTAAGAGGAATGGGAGACTAAGGAACAACTGTGTGCGGTACAGGAGTCTCAGGGACGACTGTGTGAGGTACAGGATTCACAGGGACGACTCTGTAAGTTGCAGGAGTCGCAGGAATGAGAGTGAGAAGTACAAGAGTCTTGGGAAGACTGCGTGAGGTACTGGAGTCTCAGGCACGACTGTGTGAGGAACAGGACTCTCAAAGAAGCCTGTGTTAGGTACAGGAGTCTCAGGGACGACTGTGAGAGGTACAGGCGTTTCAGGGACGACTGTGAGCGGTACAAGAGATTCCAGGACGACTGTGAGAGGTACAGGAGTCTCGGGGATGCCTGTGAGAGGTACAGGAGTTTCAGGGACATTCGTGTGAGTTACAGGAGTCTCCGTGACGACTGTGTGGGGACCAGGAGCCTCAGTGATGACTGGTAAAGATACAGGAGTCTCAGGGATGAGAGTGTGTGGTACAAGAGTTTCAGGGGTATTGTATTACGTAAAAGAGTCTCAAGGAAGACTGTGTGAGGACGGGGTCTCTGGGACGACTGTGTGAGGAACAGGAGTCTCAGGGACGACAGTGAGAGGTACAGGAACAGAAGTCTTAGGGACGGACTGTGAGAGGTACAGAGTTTCAGGG
>WNGS01096273.1:0-11738 GCA_020271785.1 Procambarus virginalis
TTATAATACCTCTATGACTCATCTGAGTGTCAGGATTTCATGTATGTCCTCTTTTACTTTGATATTCACTTTGAATATTCATCTTGTTCCCACTTTATCAGTTCCCCTAAGTATTTATAATCTCAATCATGTCTCACACCCCCCCTCTCTCTCTCTTTTCTAGCGTTTATCAGGTGTAGTCCATTAGTCTTTCTTCATACCCATCCCTGCAATTCTCGGACGAGACTTCTGAACCTTTTCGAGCTTCCTTGTGTGTTTATTTAGGAGAGGGCTCCATGATGGGACGGCATACTCTAAAACTGAACTCACGTAGGCGTACAACGCTCTAAATGCCTCCTTATTAGCTTCTTAAATGATGTTCTGACTTTGCAAGTGAGAGTATGCAGGGCACTTCGTGCTATTCATAAGCCTCTGGAGTTAGGTTTAGTGTTATGTCCTCTACCATGTAATTTTCACTAGTCGTTATAGGGAGATAACATGAAGGTAACACTGTGAAGGTTTCCCTTCACTGTGTACTGTTCTTTAGGTCTCCTGACACATGGTCCCATTCACATGACTTTAATTACACTTGCTGGTGTTGAACTTCAGAAGCCATTTTGGGACCAAATTGTTAAACTTTACAGTTTGTTAAAGTCATTTGGAGAATCTTACAATCCTCATTTGTCACGACTCTTCTGATTAGTCTTGCTTGTCTGCAATCATTGACATATAAGACTCATTTCCTGTAGATAGGTAATTTACATAAATTAGAAATAGTATGGGTCCCAGCAGACTTCCCACCCCTTATGTTAACCTCTGACTCCTGTCGTTAGGTAATTCTTTACCCACGTTAGTGATTTTCTTCTTACTTCCTCCTGCCTCTAAAGTTATGTAGTAGTCTCTTGTAAAGACTACAAGAGTATCAAAGGCTTTTGGCAGTCCAGAAATGCAATCTACTCTGTCTTATGTTCGTTACTTTATCTAGTAGTATCGTTACTTTAACTCTAGTAGATTCGTCAAGAACAATTGCCTTATCTAAAGCCATGATGATGTTTGTTTACATACCAAATTCTCTCTCTCGGTGTGTAAATAGTCTTATCATTATATTTTCTAATCCTTTGAAGGGGATGTTGTTAGCGACACTGGCCTATTGTTAAGTGCTCTTTATACCTTTCTTTTTAAATGGTGCATTTGCCTTCTTCAGAATGGGCAATTCGCCCTTTATGGGGCTCATTCAAGAGCAATGCTAGAGTTGTGCTGAGGCCTGTGCTGCTTCCTTTACCATCTACGGTAATACTTTGTCTAGCCATAGCTTTAGTTTCGTCTAGTGATGGTGGTTGTTTCATTACTTCCTCTGCTCTTACATCAGTATTTAATACTCGCTTATCTAAGGTTTCCTCCTCTTCAAGCAATGGAAGGTGTTCAGGTTCAGTTGTGACCACACCACAGAGCTGCTGTTGACGCCCTCAAACATTGCTCTATCATTTCCTGTATATTCACCTTCCCATTTTCGCAAAAATCGCTTCGTCGTTCCCTGTAATTTGTCCTCTTATTTGATTATATAGGCGTTTGGTCGTGTTTGCTTTAGAGATAATATTTTCATAGTTTTCTTTCCGACGTTCTTTGTATTCTTAAGTATTCGTTCCAAGCCCTGTTGCATCTATTCAAGTTTTCCTCAGTACTTTGCCCTCAATATTCTTTCACTCCCTCTTACTTTTGATTTTTGCCTCTTGGCACAGTCTGTTGAACCATGAGTTATTATATTCCCTCCTACATTTTCTCTTATTGCTGATATAAATCTCTCATCACTTTGCATCTCAGTTTGACTTTGTCCATCATTTCCAGGACCGTCTCCCTCTAAGGTCTTCCCAGCCGCATACTTCCAGACACTTGCATGTGATCCACTTTACTGTAATGTACTCTCCTTTCCTCAACCCATGTCTTATGGCCACAGTTGTAAGTTCGGCATAAAGTCCAATACCAGAACATAATGATCACTGGCTCTTAGTGGTATTTTACGCTCCAGGCTCTCGATGTCTTCCTCAGTCTAGTGAAGATCAGAGCCAATAGGTTTGGTGTATCTTTTCCTTATATTGTACCAACCGTTACATGCTGTGATAAGAAGTTTCTTCCTACAATTTCCACTAACTTTGTTCTCCAGGTTTCTTCCCCGCCATGTTGGGGTTCTCTATTTTCAATCGCTCTCTCCGTGATTGAGCCACACATGATAGTAGTGTGGCTCTCATCCGTGTGCTGTTGTTGTGTTGTTGTTGCTGCTGCTGCACTTTGTTCTGCTTCTTCTCGTTAGTGCTAACAATATGGTCATGACTCGGAAAGTAACCTGATTATCAAAGCTGAGCTGACGGTGAAACACGCGTGTTTAAAGTGACCCAGCAGTCTCCCAAAATGGTGGTAACTGGTACAGTGGAGCCAACACCCAGCACCGCACCACAGCTCTACAGTGGAGCCAACACCAGCACCACACCACAGCTCTACAGTGGAGCCAACACCCAGCACCACACCACAGCTCTACAGTGGAGCCAACTCCCAGCACCGCACCACAGCTCTACAGTGGAGCCAACTCCCAGCACCACACCACAGCTCTACAGTGGAGCCAACTCCCAGCACCGCACCACAGCTCTACAGTGGAGCCAACTCTCAGCACCACAGCTCTACACAATGGCCAGCTCTTACAAGTGACCTTTTCTCCTTCCTGATAATAATGAAGATTGATGCGAATTATAGAGGTAATGAGACCAATTATGATTATGCTGTCACGGGCGATGAGGACCAATTATCATTAAACATTGATGAAGGTCATTGGAATAGTTTATGAACACTAATTACACGCGACGTAATATACCAGTGATCAATTATTTGTATGTGATGTCTTTAATGTTGTGTGTTCTAACTCACCCAGGTGTGTGTTCTTACTCACCCCAGGTGTGTGTTCTACTACCCCAGGTGTGTGTTCTAACTCACCCCAGGTGTGTGTTCTAACGTACCCCAGGTGTGTGTTCTATACTCACCCCAGGTGTGTGTTCTTACTCACCCCAGGTGTGTGTTCTAATTCACCCAGGTGTGTGTCCTTACTCACCCCAGGGGTGTGTTCATACTCACCCAGGTGTGTGTCATACTCACCCCAGGGTGTGTTCTTACTCACCCCAGGTGTGTGTTCTAACTCAACCCAGGTGTGTGTCCTTACTCACCCCAGGTGTGTGTCCTTACTCACCCAGGTGTGTGTCCTTATCACCCAGGTGTGTGTTCTAACTCACCCCAGGTGTGTGTTCTTACTCACCCCAGGTGTGTGTCTTACTCACCAGGTGTGTGTCCTTACTCACCCAGGTGTGTGTTCTATACTCACCCAGGTGTGTGTTCTTACTCACCCAGGTGTGTGTTCACACACCTGGGGTGAGTAAGAACACACACCTGGGGTGAGTATAGAAACACACCTGGGGTGAGTAAGGACACAACATGGGGTGAGTAAGAACACACACCTGGGGTGAGTAAGAACACACACCTGGGGGAGTTAGAACACACACCTGGGGTGGTAAGGACACACACCTGGGGTGAGTAAGGACACACCATGGGGTGAGTAAGGACACACACTGGGGGAGTTAGAACACACACCTGGGGTGAGTAAGAACACACACCTGGGGTGAGTATGAACAACACCTGGGGTGAGTATGAACACACACCTGGGGTGAGTAAGGACACACACCTGGGGTGAATTAGAACACACACCTGGGGTGAGTAAGAACACACACCTGGGGTGAGTATAGAACACACACCTGGGGTAAGTTAGAACACACACCTGGGGTGAGTTAGAACACACACCTGGGGTGAGTAAGAACACACACCTGGGGTGAGTAAGAACACACAACTGGGGTGAGTTAGAACACACAACATTAAGACATCACATACAAATAATTGATCACTGGTATATGACGTCGCGTGTAATTAGGTTCATAAACTATTCCAATGACCTTCATCAATGTTTAATGATAATTGGTCCTCAGCGCCCGTGACAGCAGTAATCATAATGGTCCCATTACCTCTATAATTCGCATCAATCTTCAATTATTATCAGGAAGGAAAAAAGGTCACTTTGTAAGAGCATGGCCATTGTGTAGAGCTGTGGTGCTGAGAGTTGGCTCCACTGTAGAGCTGTGGTGCGGTGCTGGGAGTTGGCTCCACTGTAGAGCTGTGGTGTGGTGCTGGGAGTTGGCTCCACTGTAGAGCTGTGGTGCGGTGCTGGGAGTTGGCTCCACTGTAGAGCTGTGGTGTGGTGCTGGGTGTTGGCTCCACTGTAGAGCTGTGGTGTGGTGCTGGGTGTTGGCTCCACTGTAGAGCTGTGGTGCGGTGCTGGGTGTTGGCTCCACTGTACCAGTTACACCATTTTGGGAGACTGCTGGGTCACTTTAACACGCGTGTTTTCACCGTCAGCTCAGCTTTGATAATCAGGTTAACTTTCCGAGTCATGACCATATTGTTAGCACTAACGAGAAGAAGCAGAACAAAGTGCAGCAGCAGCAACACAACAACAAACCAGCAGCACACGGGATGAGAGCCACACTACTAGTCATGGTGTGGCTCAATCACGGAGAGAGCGATTGAAAATAGAGAACCCAACATGGGGGGGAAGAAACTGGAGAACAAAGTTAGTGGAAATTGTAGGAAGAAACTTCTTATCACAGCATGTAACGGTTGGTACAATATAGAGGAAAAGATACACCAAACCTATTGGCTCTGATCTTCACCTAGACTGAGGAAGACATCGAGAGCCTGGAGCGTAAAATACCACTAAGAGCCAGTGATCATTATGTTCTGGTATTGGACTTATGGCCGAACTTACAACTGTGGCCATAAGACATGGGTTGAGGGAAAGGAGAGTACATTACAGTAAAGTGGATCACATGCAAGTGTCTGGAAGTATGCGGCTGGGAAGACCTTAGAGGGAAGACGGTCCTGGAAATGATGGACAAAGTCAAACTGAGATGCAAAGTGGATGAGAGATTATATCAGCAATAAGAGAAAAATGTAGGAGGGAATATAATAATCATGGTTCAACAGACTGTGCCAAGAGGCAAAAATCAAAAGTAAGAGGGAGTGAAAGAAATATTGAGGGCAAAGTACTGAGGAAAACTTGAATAGATGCAACAGGGCTTGGAACGAATACTTAAGAATACAAAGAACGTCGGAAAGAAACTATGAAAATATTATCTCTAAAGCAAAGACACGACCAAAACGCCTATATAATCAAATAAGAGGACAAATTACAGGGAACGACGAAGCGATTTTTGCGAAAATGGGAAGGTGAATATACAGGAAATGATAGAGCAATGTTTGAGGGCGTCAACAGCAGCCTCTGTGGGTGGTCAAAACTGAACCTGAACACCTTCCATTGCTTGAAGAGGAGGAAACCTTAGATAAGCGAGTATTAAATACTGATGTAAGAGCAGAGGAAGTAATGAAACAACCACCATCACTAGACGAAACTAAAGCTATTGGGCTAGACAAAGTATTACCGTAGATGGTAAAGGAAGCAGCACAGGCCCTCAGCACAACTCTAGCATTGCTCTTGAATGAGGCCCCCATAAAGGGCGAATTGCCCAGTTGCTGGAAGAAGGCAAATGCACCAGTTTAAAAGAAAGGTATAAAAGAGCACTTAACAATAGGCCAGTGTCGCTAACAAACATCCCCTTCAAAGGATTAGAAAAAATAATAAGGATAAGACTAGTTACACACCGAGAGAGAGAATTTGGTATGTAAACAAACATCATCATGGCTTTAGATAAGGCAAATTGTTCTTGACGAATCTACTAGAGTTAAAGTAACGATACTACTAGATAAAGTAACGAACATAAGACAGAGTAGATTGCGTATTTCTGGACTGCCAAAAAGCCTTTGATACTCTTGTAGTCTTTACAAGAGACTACTACATAAACTTTAGAGGCAGGAGGAAGTAAGAAGAAAATCACTAACGTGGGTAAAGAATTACCTAACGACAGGAGTCAGAGGTTAACATAAGGGGTGGGAAGTCGTGCTGGGACCCATACTATTTCTAATTTATGTAAATTACCTATCTACAGGAAATGAGTCTTATATGTCAATGATTGCAGACGAAGCAAGACTAATCAGAAGAGTCGTGACAAATGAGGATTGTAAGATTCTCCAAAATGACTTTAACAAACTGTAAAGTTTAACAATTTGGTCCCAGAAATGGCTTCTGAAGTTCAACACCAGCAAGTGTAATTAAAGTCATGTGAATGGGACCATGTGTCAGGAGACCTAAAGAACAGTACACAGTGAAGGGAAACCTTCACAGTGTTACCTTCATGTTATCTCCCTATAACGACTAGTGAAAATTACATGGTAGAGGACATAACACTAAACCTAACTCCAGAGGCTTATGAATAGCACGAAGTGCCCTGCATACTCTGCACTTGCAAAAGTCAGAACATCATTTAAGAAGCTAAATAAGGAGGCATTTAGAGCGTTGTACGCCTACGTGAGTTCAGTTTTAGAGTATGCCGTCCCATCATGGAGCCCTCTCCTAAATAAACACACAAGGAAGCTCGAAAAGGTTCAGAAGTCTCGTCCGAGAATTGCAAGGGATGGGGTATGAAGAAAGACTAATGGAACTACACCTGATAAACGCTAGAAAAGAGAGAGAGAGGGGGGGTGGTGAGACATGATTGAGATGTATAAAATACTTAGGGGAACTGATAAAGTGGGAACAAGATGAAATATTCAAAGTGAATATCAATAGTAAAAGAGGACATACATGAAATCCTGACACTCAGATGAGTCATAGAGGTATTATAAAGTTTTATTTCAGCGTAAGAGTAGTGGGTAAATGGAATGACCTAAAGGAGCAGGCTGTAGAGACAAACTCCACACATTATTTTAAAAGTAGATATGATAAGGAAATAGGTCAGGAGTCATTGCATTAGACAACCGGCGGATAGAAAAGCGGGGGTCCAGGCGCTAACACCTCGATCCTGCAGGCACAAATAGTCAAGACACGTAATGGAATAACAAGGAAGAGAGACCAGAGGACCATGAATGAGCACCTCAGTGTGAGAAGAGTGTCTGAGAGACAGTTTGAAAAAGCCTAGCAGATAATACAGACTCCAGCCAAACTACTTCACAGCCATATCAGGAGGAACACAACAGGGAGGGAGCTAATGGCGACACTGAACACAAATAAGGGCATGCTAAATAAGACGGACAGGGAGATGTGTGAGAAGTTCAGCTAAACATTCTTGGAGGTCTTCGCACAGCCTGTCCTCTCTCCAGAATTTACAACGTTAGTAAACTGATGTACTAATTTGCCCGAACCTAACCTAACCGAGGACCCACGTACGGGAAAACAGGACAGTCCTGTGTTCCGTAAGTCTGGAATCGTGTTCCGTAAGTCTGGGAACCGTGTTCCGTAAGTCTGGAACCGTGTTCCGTAAGTCTGGAACCGTGTTCCGTAAGTCTGGAACCGTGTTCCGTAAGTCTGGGAACCGTCACTTTTGACACCTGTCACTGTAATTGCTGACTGGACCATTTATCATGGCTCTCACACGTCAGTTAAATGACAAATAAAAAAATGTCACATTCACGGCGTCCTCCCATGGTTCTAGACATACGGGACGTGGGATATGGTTGCAGACTTATGGGACACCCCATAAAAAATAATTCGTTGTTACCATATGATCTGTTATCCCGTAATTTATTAGTCACTCCTGTGTTTTGGTCAAAGAAAACGTAAGTAATTCTTGGACTTTCATAGAAAACGAGTTTTAAATCAACTAACATGCTTCACATAGCGTTGGAGCTCCTTATAATAATACTTAATAAATAATAATTATTATTATCAGGAGCTCCACCGCTGCGTGAATCCAACCTTATTCCAGCATAATGTCCTTGAATGAACTTCATTTATGTTTTACGCAATCGACCTCGGCGCAAAAATTGCGCTGATATTGGGACAGTGAAAACATTACAATATCGGCTCTTTATTTTCATAATGATCGGCTCCGGTAAGTCAGGTGGACAACGTAGGTACTGATGCCTTTGGTTAGGCTCAACCGCCGCATATTAGCAGGGTACAGTACCCCTGCTGTACCCGGCCACCCGTGGCAGGCTACAGTACCCCTGCTGTACCCTGCCACCCGTGGCAGGCTACAGTACCCCTGCTGTACCCGGCCACCCGTGGCAGGCTACAGTACCCCTGCTGTACCCTGCCACCCGTGGCAGGGTACAGTACCCCTGCTGTACCCTGCCACCCGTGGCAGGCTACAGTACCCCTGCTGTACCCTGCCACCCGTGGCAGGCTACAGTACCCCTGCTGTACCCTGCCACCCGTGGCAGGGTACAGTACCCCTTCTGTACCTGGCCACCCGTGGCAGGGTACAGTACCCCTGGTGTACCTGGCCACCCGTGGCAGGGTACAGTACCCCTGGTGTACCTGGCCACCCGTGGCAGGGTACAGTACCCCTGGTGTACCTGGCCACCCGTGGCAGGGTACAGTACCCCTGGTGTACCTGGCCACCCGTGGCAGGGTACAGTACCCCTGCTGTACCTGGCCACCCGTGGCAGGGTACAGTACCCCTGGTGTACCTGGCCACCCGTGGCAGGGTACAGTACCCCTGCTGTACCAGGCCACCCGTGGCAGGGTACACACAATACCCATGCTGTACCTGGCCACCCGTGGCAGGGTACACACGATACTCCTGGTGTATCCGGCCACCCGTGGCAGGGTACACACGGTACCCCTGGTGTACCCGGCCACCCGTGGCAGGGTACACACGGTACCCCTGGTGTACCAGGCCACCCGTGGCAGGGTACACACGGTACCCCTGGTGTACCAGGCCACCCGTGGCAGGGTACACACAGTACCCATGCTGTACCTGGCCACCCGTGGCAGGGTACACACGATACTCCTGGTGTACCAGGCCACCCGTGGCAGGGTACACACGGTACCCCTGGTGTACCCGGCCACCCGTGGCAGGGTACACACGGTACCCCTGGTGTACCAGGCCACCCGTGGCAGGGTACACACGGTACCCCTGGTGTACCAGGCCACCCGTGGCAGGGTACACACGGTACCCCTGGTGTACCAGGCCACCCGTGGCAGGGTACACACGGTACCCCTGGTGTACCCGGCCACCCGTGGCAGGGTACACACGGTACCCCTGGTGTACCAGGCCACCCGTGGCAGGGTACACACGGTACCCCTGGTGTACCAGGCCACCCGTGGCAGGGTACACACGGTACCCCTGGTGTACCAGGCCACCCGTGGCAGGGTACACACGGTACCCCTGGTGTACCAGGCCACCCGTGGCAGGGTACACACGGTACCCCTGGTGTACCAGGCCACCCGTGGCAGGGTACACACGGTACCCCTGGTGTACCAGGCCACCCGTGGCAGGGTACACAGGGTACCCCTGGTGTACCAGGCCACCCGTGGCAGGGTACACACGGTACCCCTGGTGTACCAGGCCACCCGTGGCAGGGTACACACGGTACCCCTGGTGTACCAGGCCACCCGTGGCAGGGTACACACGGTACCCCTGGTGTACCAGGCCACCCGTGGCAGGGTACACACGGTACCCCTGGTGTACCAGGCCACCCGTGGCAGGGTACACACGGTACCCCTGGTGTACCAGGCCACCCGTGGCAGGGTACACACGGTACCCCTGGTGTACCAGGCCACCCGTGGCAGGGTACACACAGCTCTTCAGGGACACACAAAGACGACATTAACGGATTCAATATTTGGGTAAGAATGAGGGTCATGACACTGAGAAAACATCCATAGTTGAAGAAAGAATGTATTCAATATATTGACAAGCGTGATAAACAAGGGTGTCAGGGGCTGACCACACCACAGGTCTGGACGTGTGTCAGGGACTGACCACACCACAGGTCTGGACGTGTGTCAGGGGCTGACCACACCACAGGTCTGGACGTGTGTCAGGGGCTGACCACACCACAGGTCTGGACGTGTGTCAGGGGCTGACCACACCACAGGGCTGGACGTGTGTCAGGGACTGATCACACCACAGGTCTGGACGTGTGTCAGGGGCTGACCACACCACAGGTCTGGACGTGTGTCAGGGGCTGATCACACCACAGGTCTGGACGTGTGTCAGGGACTGATCACACCACAGGTCTGGACGTGTGTCAGGGGCTGACCACACCACAAGTCTGGACGTGTGTCAGGGACTGACCACACCACAGGTCTGGACGTGTGTCAGGGACTGACCACACCACAGGTCTGGACGTGTGTCAGGGACTGACCACACCACAGGTCTGGACGTGTGTCAGGGGCTGACCACACCACAGGGCTGGACGGGTGTCATCCAGGCCGGACATTACACAGTCTAAGGACTACCACCAACAAGTGTAGATGAGAAGCACGAGGTGGAATACAGCGCCATATATAAAGATCAATCCTGAAAATTTTGGAAGATTTAGAATTTAAGGGTAATGAAAATAGAGGGTTTAAAATTTTATTTAAATGAATTTTAATGAAACTGGGTGTGAGGGGACAAGCCTGCAGCAGCAGGCAGGTGTGAGGGGACAGACCAGCAACAGGTGGGTGTGTGACGGGACAGACCAGCAACAGGTGGGCGTGTGAGGGGACCAGCAACAGGTGGGTGTGTGAGGAGACCAGCAACAGGTGGGTGTGTGACGGGACAGACCAGCAACAGGTGTGTGTGTGAGGGGACAGACCAGCAACAGGTGGATGTGTGAGGGGACCAGCAATAGGTGAGTGTGTGAGGGGACAGACCAGCAACAGGTGGGCGTGTGAGGGGACCAGCAACAGGTGGGTGTGTGAGGGGACCAGCAACAGGTGAGCGTGTGAGGGGACAGACCAGCAACAGGTGGGCGTGTGAGGGGACAGACCACCAACAGGTGGGTGTGTGTGAGGGGACAGGCCAGCAACAGGTGGGTGTGTGAGGGGACAGGCCAGCACCAGGTGGGTGTGTGAGGGGACAGACCAGCAACAGGTGGGCGTGTGAGGGGACAGACCACCAACAGGTGGGTGTGTGTGAGGGGACAGGCCAGCAACAGGTGGGTGTGTGAGGGGACAGGCCAGCAACAGGTGTGTGTGTGAGGGGACAGACCAGCAACAGGTGGGCGTGTGAGGGGACAGACCACCAACAGGTGGGTGTGTGAGGGGACAGGCCAGCAACAGGTGTGTGTGTGGGGGGACAGGCCAGCAACAGGTGGGTGTGTAAGGGGACCAGCAACAGGTGGGTGTGTGAGGGGACAGACCAGCAACAGGTGGGTGTGTGAGGGGACCAGCAACAGGTGGGCGTGTGAGGGGACAGACCAGCAACAGGTGTGTGTGTGAGGGGACAGGCCAGCAACAGGTGGGTGTGTGAGGGGACCAGCAACAGGTGGGTGTGTGAGGGGACAGGCCAGCAACAGGTGGGTGTGTGAGGGGACCAGCAACAGGTGGGTGTGTGTGAGGGGACAGACCAGCAACAGGTGGGTGTGTTAGGGGACAGACCAGCAACAGGTGGGTGTGTGAGGGGACCAGCAACAGGTGGGTGTGTGTGAGGGACAGACCAGCAACAGGTGGGTGTGTGAGGGGACCAGCAACAGGTGGGCGTGTGAGGGGCAGACCAGCAACAGGTGGGTGTGTGAGGGGACCAGTAACAGGTGGGTGTGAGGGGACAGACCAGCAACAGGTGGGCGTGTGAGAGTACAGACCAGCAACAGGTGGGTGTGTGAGGGGACAGACCAGCAACAGG
>WNGS01096273.1:12738-29777 GCA_020271785.1 Procambarus virginalis
GATAACAGATCATATGGTAACAACGAATTATTTTGTATGGGGTGGCCCATAAGTCTGCAACCATATCCCACGTCCCGTACGTCTAGAACCATGGGAGGACGCCATGAATGTGACTTTTTTTTATTTGTCATTTAATTGACGTGTGAGAGCCATGATAAATGGTCCAGTCAGCAATTACAGTGACAGGTGTCAAAAGTGACGGTTCCCAGACTTACGGAACACGGTTCCAGACTTACGGACACGGTTCCAGACTTACGAAACACGATTCCAGACTTACGGAACACGGTTCCCAGACTTACGGAACACGGTTCCAGACTTACGGAACACGGTTCCCAGACTTACGGAACACGGTTCCAGACTTACGGAACACAGGACTGTCCTGTTTTCCCGTATGTGGGTCCTCGGTTAGGTTAGGTTCGGGCAAATTAGTACATCAGTTTGCTAACGTGTAAATTCTCGAGAGAGGACAGGCGGTGCGAAGACCTCCAAGAATGTTTTGCTGAACTTCTCACACACCTCCCTGTCCGTCTTATTTAGCATGCCCTTATTTGTGTTCAGTGTCGCCATTAGCTCCCTCCCTGTTTGTGGTCCTCCTGATATGGCTGTGAAGTAGTTTGGCTGGAGTCTGTATTATCTGCTAGGCATTTTCAAACTGTCTCTCAGACACTCTTCTCACACTGAGGTGCTCATTCATGGTCCTCTGGTCTCTCTTCCTTGTTATTCCATTACGTGTCTTGACTATTTGTGCTGCAAGATCGAGGTGTTAGCGCCTGGACCCCCGCTTCTCTATCCGCCGGTTGTCTAATGCAATGACTCCTGACCTATTTCCTTATGATATCTACTTTTAAAATAATGTGTGGAGTTTGTCTCTACAGCCTGCTGCTTTAGGTCATTCCATTTACCCATTACTCTTACGCTGAAATAAAACTTTATAACACCTCTATGACTCATCTGAGTCTCAGGATTTCATGCATGTCCTCTTTTACTATTGATATTCACTTTGAATATTTCATCTTGTTCCCACTTTATCAGTTCCCCTAAGTATTTTATACATCTCAATCATGTCTCACCACCCCCATCTCTCTCTCTTTTCTAACGTTTATCAGGTTTAGTTCCATTAGTCTTTCTTCATATCCCATCCCTCGCAATTCTCGGACGAGACTTCTGAACCTTTTCGAGCTTCCTTATGTGTTTATTTAGGAGAGGTCTCCATGATGGGACGGCATACTCTAAAACTGAACTCACGTAGGTGTTCAACGCTCTAATGCCTCCTTATTTAGCTTCTTAAATGATGTTCTGACTTTTGCAAGTGCAGAGTATGCAGGGCACTTCGTGCTATTCATAAGCCTCTGGAGTTAGGTTTAGTGTTATGTCCTCTACCATGTAATTTTCACTAGTCGTTATAGGGAGATAACATGAAGGTAACACTGTGAAGGTTTCCCTTCACTGTGTACTGTTCTTTAGGTCTCCTGACACATGTTCCCATTCACGTGACTTTAATTACACTTGTTGGTGTTGAACTTCAGAAGCCATTTCTGGGACCAAATTGTTAAACTTTGCAGTTTGTTAAAGACATTTTGGAGAATCTTACAATCTTCATTTGTCACGACTCTTCTGATTAATTAGTCTTGCTTCGTTTGCAATCATTGACATATAAGACTCATTTCCTGTAGATAGGTAATTTACATAAATTAGAAATAGTATGGGTCCCAGCACGACTTCCCACCCCTCATGTTAACCTCTGACTCCTGTCGTTAGGTAATTCTTTACCCACGTTAGTGCTTTTCTTCTTACTTCCTCCTGCCTCTAAAGTTTATGTAGTAGTCTCTTGTAAAGACTACAAGAGTATCAAAGGCTTTTTGGCAGTCCAGAAATACGCAATCTTCTCTGCCTTATGTTCGTTACTTTATCATAGAACTCTAGTAGATTCGTCAGGAACAATTTGCCTTATCTAAAGCCATGATGATGTTTGTTTACATACCAAATTCTCTCTCTCGGTGTGTAACTAGTCTTATCCTTATTATTTTTTCTAATCCTTTGAAGGGGATGTTTGTTAGCGACACTGGCCAATTGTTAAGTGCTCTTTTATACCTTTCTTTTAAACTGGTACATTTGCCTTCTTCCAGCAACTGGGCAATTCGCCCTTTATGGGGGCCTCATTCAAGAGCAATGCTAGAGTTGTGCTGAGGGCCTGTGCTGCTTCCTTTACCATCTACGGTGATACTTTGTCTAGCCCAATAGCTTTACTTTCGTCTAGTGATGGTGGTTGTTTCATTACTTCCTCTGCTCTTACATCAGTATTTAATACTCGCTTATCTAAGGTTTCCTCCTCTTCAAGCAATGGAAGTTGTTCAGGTTCAGTTGTGACCACACCACAGAGGCTGCTGTTGACGCCCTCAAACATTGCTCTATCATTTCCTGTATATTCACCTTCCCATTTTCGCAAAAATCGCTTCGTCGTTCCCTGTAATTTGTCCTCTTATATGATTATATAGGCGTTTTGGTCGTGTCTTTGCTTTAGAGATAATATTTTCATAGTTTCTTTCCGACGTTCTTTGTATTCTTAAGTATTCGTTCCAAGCCCTGTTGCATCTATTCAAGTTTTCCTCAGTACTTTGCCCTCAATATTTCTTTCACTCCCTCTTACTTTTGATTTTTGCTTCTTGGCACAGTCTGTTGAACCATGAGTTATTATATTCCCTCCTACATTTTTCTCTTATTGCTGATATAAATCTCTCATCCACTTTGCATCTCAGTTTGACTTTGTCCATCATTTCCAGGACCGTCTTCCCTCTAAGGTCTTCCCAGCCGCATACTTCCAGACACTTGCATGTGATCCACTTTACTGTAATGTACTCTCCTTTCCCTCAACCCATGTCTTATGGCCACAGTTGTAAGTTCGGCCATAAAGTCCAATACCAGAACATAATGATCACTGGCTCTTAGTGGTATTTTACGCTCCCGGCTCTCGATGTCTTCCTCAGTCTAGGTGAAGATCAGAGCCAATAGGTTTGGTGTATCTCTTCCTCTATATTGTACCAACCGTTACATGCTGTGATAAGAAGTTTCTTCCTACAATTTCCACTAACTTTGTTCTGCAGGTTTCTTCCCCGCCATGTTGGGGTTCTCGATTTTCAATCGCCCTCTCCGTGATTGAGCCACACCATGACTAGTAGTGTGGCTCTCATCCCGTGTGCTGCTGTTGTTGTTGTTGCTGCTGCTGCACTTTGTTCTGCTTCTTCTCGTTAGTGCTAACAATATGGTCATGACTCGGAAAGTTAACCTGATTATCAAAGCTGAGCTGACGGTGAAAACACGCGTGTTAAAGTGGCCCAGCAGTCTCCCAAAATGGTGGTAACTGGTACAGTGGAGCCAACTCCCAGCACCACACCACAGCTCTACAGTGGAGAACACCCAGCACCACACCACAGCTCTACAGTGGAGCCAACACCCAGCACCACACCACAGCTCTACAGTGGAGCCAACACCCAGCACCACACCACAGCTCTACAGTGGAGCCAACACCCAGCACCACACCACAGCTCTACAGTGGAGCCAACACCCAGCACCACACCACAGCTCTACAGTGGAGCCAACACCCAGCACCACACCACAGCTCTACAGTGGAGCCAACACCCAGCACCACACCACAGCTCTACAGTGGAGCCAACACCCAGCACCACACCACAGCTCTACATTGGAGCCAACACCCAGCACCACACCACAGCTCTACAGTGGAGCCAACACCCAGCACCGCACCACAGCTCTACAGTGGAGCCAACACCCAGCACCACACCACAGCTCTACAGTGGAGCCAACACCCAGCACCACACCACAGCTCTACAGTGGAGCCAACACCCAGCACCACACCACAGCTCTACAGTGGAGCCAACTCCCAGCACCGCACCACAGCTCTACAGTGGAGCCAACACCCAGCACCGCACCACAGCTCTACAGTGGAGCCAACTCTCAGCACCACAGCTCTACACAATGGCCATGCTCTTATAAGTGACCTTTTTTCCTTCCTGGTAATAATTGAAGATTGATGCGAATTATAGAGGTAATGGGACCAATTATGATTACTGCTGTCACGGGCGCTGAGGACCAATTATCATTAAACATTGATGAAGGTCATTGGAATAGTTTATGAACACTAATTACACGCGACGTCATATACCAGTGATCAATTATTTGTATGTGATGTCTTTAATGTTGTGTGTTCTAACTCACCCCAGGTGTGTGTGTCCTTACTCACCCCAGGTGTGTGTTCTTACTCACCCCAGGTGTGTGTTCTAACTCACCCCAGGTGTGTGTTCTTACTCACCCAGGTGTGTGTTCTTACTCACCCCAGGTGTGTGTTCTTACTCACCCCAGGTGTGTGTTCTTACTCACCCCAGGTGTGTGTTCTAACTCACCCCAGGTGTGTGTTCTATACTCACCCCAGGTGTGTGCTCTTACTCACCCCAGGTGTGTGTTCTTACTCACCCCAGGTGTGTGTTCTTACTCACCCCAGGTGTGTGTTCTTACTCACCCCAGGTGTGTGTTCTTACTCACCCCAGGTGTGTGTTCTAACTCACCCCAGGTGTGTGTTCTTACTCACCCAGGTGTGTGTTCTAACTCCCCAGGTGTGTGTTCTATACTCACCCCAAGTGTGTGTTCTTACTCACCCCAGGTGTGTGTTCTATACTCACCCCAGGTGTGTGTTCTTACTCACCCAGGTGTGTGTTCTAACTCACCCCAGGTGTGTGTTCTTACTCACAACAGGTGTGTGTTCTTACTCACCCCAGGTGTGTGTTCTTACTCACCCCAGGTGTGTGTTCTTACTCACCCCAGGTGTGTGTTCTTACTCACCCCAGGTGTGTGTTCTTACTCACCCCAGGTGTGTGTTCTTACTCACCCCAGGTGTGTGTTCTTACTCACCCCAGGTGTGTGTTCTTACTCACCCCAGGTATGTGTCCTTACTCACCCCAGGTGTGTGTTCTTACTCACCCCAGGTGTGTGTTCTATACTCACCCCAGGTGTGTGTTCTAACTCACCCCAGGTGTGTGTTCTTACTCACCCCAGGTGTGTGTTCTTACTCACCCCAGGTGTGTGTTCTATACTCACCCCAGGTGTGTGTTCTTACTCACCCCAGGTGTGTGTTCTTACTCACCCAGGTGTGTGTTCTTACTCACCCCAGGTGTGTGTTCTTACTCACCCCAGGTGTGTGTTCTTACTCACCCCAGGTGTGTGTTCTATACTCACCCCAGGTGTGTGTTCTTACTCACCCCAGGTGTGTGTTCTAACTCACCCCAGGTGTGTGTTCTTACTCACCCCAGGTGTGTGTTCTTACTCACCCCAGGTGTGTGTTCTATACTCACCCCAGGTGTGTGTTCTAACTCACCCCAGGTGTGTGTTCTTACTCACCCCAGGTGTGTGTTCTTACTCACCCCAGGTGTGTGTTCTTACTCACCCAGGTGTGTGTTCTTACTCACCCCAGGTGTGTGTTCTTACTCACCCCAGGTGTGTGTTCTATACTCACCCCAGGTGTGTGTTCTTACTCACCCCAGGTGTGTGTTCTAACTCACCCCAGGTGTGTGTTCTTACTCACCCAGGTGTGTGTTCTAACTCACCCCAGGTGTGTGTCCTTACTCACCCCAGGTGTGTGTTCTATACTCACCCCAGGTGTGTGTTCTAACTCACCCCAGGTGTGTGTTCTTACTCACCCCAGGTGTGTGTTCTTACTCACCCCAGGTGTGTGTTCTTACTCACCCCAGGTGTGTGTTCTATACTCACCCCAGGTGTGTGTTCTTACTCACCCCAGGTGTGTGTTCTTACTCACCCCAGGTGTGTGTTCTTACTCACCCCAGGTGTGTGTTCTATACTCACCCCAGGTGTGTGTTCTTACTCACCCCAGGTGTGTGTTCTAACTTACCCCAGGTGTGTGTTCTAATTCACCCAGGTGTGCGTTCTTACCCCAGGTGTGTGTTCTAACTTACCCCAGGTGTGTGTTCTAATTCACCCCAGGTGTGTGTTCTAACTTACCCCAGGTGTGTGTTCTAATTCACCCCAGGTGTGTGTTCTTACTCACCCCAGGTGTGTGTTCTTACTCACCCCAGGTGTGTGTTCTTACTCACCCCAGGTGTGTGTTCTAATTCACCCCAGGTGTGTGTTCTAACTTACCCCAGGTGTGTGTTCTTACTCACCCCAGGTGTGTGTTCTTACTCACTCCAGGTGTGTGTCCTTACTCAGCCCAGGTGTGTGTTCTAACTCACCCCAGGTGTGTGTTCTAACTCACCCCAGGTGTGTGTTCTTACTCACCACGGGTGAGTGGAGAACCAACCATGCACTAGGGCCCTTGTATGATTGGTTGGTTCATCACCAACCATGCACGAGGGCGTCTGCATGGTGTGTTAGAGAGGGTCATCACCTACCATGCACGAGGGCGTCTGCATGGTGTGTTAGAGAAGGTCATCACCTCCCATGCACGAGGGCGTCTGCATGGTGTGTTAGAGAAGGTCATCACCTCCCATGCACGAGGGCGTCTGCATGGTGTGTTAGAGAGGGTCATCACCAACCATGCACGAGGGCGTCTGCATGGTGTGTTAAAGAGGGTCATCACCAACCATGCACGAGGGCGTCTGCATGGTGCGTTAGAGAGGGTCATCACCTACCATGCACGAGGGCGTCTGCATGGTGTGTTAGAGAAGGTCATCACCTCCCATGCACGAGGGCGTCTGCATGGTGTGTTAGAGAGGGTCATCACCAACCATGCACGAGGGCGTCTGCATGGTGTGTTAGAGAGGGTCATCACCAACCATGCACGAGGGCGTCTGCATGGTGTGTTAGAGAGGGTCATCATCTACCATGCACGAGGGCGTCTGCATGGTGTGTTAGAGAGGGTCATCACCAACCATGCACGAGGGCGTCTGCATGGTGTGTTAGAGAGGGTCATCATCTACCATGCACGAGGGCGTCTGCATGGTGTGTTAGAGAGGGTCATCATCTACCATGCACGAGGGCGTCTGCATGGTGTGTTAGAGAGGGTCATCACCTACCATGCACGAGGGCGTCTGCATGGTGTGTTAGAGAGGGTCATCATCTACCATGCACGAGGGCGTCTGCATGGTGTGTTAGAGAGGGTCATCACCTACCATGCACGAGGGCGTCTGCATGGTGTGTTAGAGAGGGTCATCACCTACCATGCACGAGGGCGTCTGCATGGTGTGTTAGAGAGGGTCATCACCTACCATGCACGAGGGCGTCTGCATGGTGTGTTAGAGAGGGTCATCATCAACCATGCACGAGGGCGTCTGCATGGTGTGTTAGAGAGGGTCATCATCTACCATGCACGAGGGCGTCTGCATGGTGTGTTAGAGAGGGTCATCACCTACCATGCACGAGGGCGTCTGCATGGTGTGTTAGAGAGGGTCATCACCTACCATGCACGAGGGCGTCTGCATGGTGTGTTAGAGAGGGTCATCATCAACCATGCACGAGGGCGTCTGCATGGTGTGTTAGAGAGGGTCATCACCTACCATGCACGAGGGCGTCTGCATGGTAGGTCTCAACAGTGTTACTGTAGGAGGAGGAGGAGGAGGATGGTGCAGGTGACCTGCCTTGTGGGGAGGGGCCACAATATTCCTCCTCAACGGGGCACAATTGATTTGGCATTATTTTTATGTGTCAAGGCACCATTGAATATGAATTGCATCCTGGAATTTCCCAGTTCGCGTCTTCATCCGTCAATCGTTGCCATGGATGTCATATTCACCCGCCTACATCCGTCAACCAAAGCCACCCACCCGCCTTCATCAGTCAACCAGTCAACAAAGCCACCCACCCACCTACTGTTCACTCTAATCCAAACAATTTAACATTTTTGACATCAAATACATATTGATTCGAACTTTAACTTCACTTTTCCACAATGTGTTCATATATTTACACAAGTTTACTAAATAAATAAAACAAGTTTTCTAAGTAGAGCATACTTCGAAATGATTAATTTATTCGTGATTAATAACACTACAGGGAAAATGTATGATGGAACAACCCGTCCTCGACTCAAGTCCATTACATCCAGCGGTCGACCCCACAGACGCATTCATACATTTTAACATGCTGTTCATTCAAAACAGGAATGTTCTCAAATATAAATTAATATTATAGTATATTAGCATATTGTACATATATAGTCATAGGTTAGGTTAGGTTAGGTGTTTAGGTTCTGTTGACTATTATTTGTATTTGTAGTACGCGGGTGAAGCATTTATAGCGATGTTGTTCGAACGAAACTCGTCAGTGAAGCACTTGTTCCGGAAGTGTTCGAACGAAATCAGTTGTGAGTCGTGTGTAAACCGTTTTTCATTCATAAACAGGGGGTTTGGCGAGTGGATGGTTTACACGGTTTACACACGACTCACAACTGATTTCGTTCGAACACTTCCGGAACAAGTGCTTCGCTGACGAGTCTCGTTCGAACCACATCGCTATAAATGCTTCACCCACGTACTACAAATGCAAATAATCGCCAACCGAACCTAAACACCTAACCTAACCTAACCTATGCCTATATATGCACAACATGCTAATATATTATAATATTAATTTATATTTGAGAAAATTCTTGTTTTGAATGAACAGCATGTTAAAATTTATGAATGCGTCTGTGGGGGCGACGGCTGGATGTAATGGACTTGAGTCGAGGACGGGTTGGGTTATGTCATGTTGAAATCTTAGTTAACATTTACTGTGTTATTCACCGAGGGTCTTTTACAGTTAATAAATTTTAACCAAAACCAGTCTCTACTGTTTCATAATTTTAGAACATTTTGAAAATATGAATTCAGCATTTCTCATTAGCTCAGGTATTATGGGGTGTACCTGACGGTGCCCCAAACTCATGTAAGTGCTCGGGTCCTGGTCGACGTGGACGGTGCCCGGGTCGACCCCCAAGACCCATGTAAGTGCTCGAGTCCTGGTCGACGTGGCAACCCGTCCTCGACTCAAGTCCATTACATTCAGTGGTCGACCCCACAGACGCATTCATAAATTTTTACATGCTGTTCATTCAAAACGGGAATTTTCTCAAGTATAAATTAATATTATAATATATTAGCATATTGTGTATATATAGGCATAGGATAGGTTAGGTTAGGTGTTTAGGTTCTGTTGGCGATTATTTGTATTTGTAGTACGTGGGTGAAGCATTTATAGCGTTGTGATTCGAACAAAATTCGTCTGTGAAGCACTTGTTCCGGATGTGTTCGAACGTCAGCAGTTGTGAGTCGTGTGTAAACCGCTTTTCATTCATAAACAGGGGGTTTGGAGGGTGCATGGAATCACTTTTGGATCTTTGTTTGGAGGACGGGCTGGACGTGGACGGTGCCCGGGTCGACCCCCAAGACCCAAGTATGTGCTCGGGTCCTGGTCGACGTGGACGGTGCCCGGGTCGACCCCAAGACCCATGTAAGTGCTCGAGTCCTGGTCGACGTGGACGGTGCCCGGGTCGACCCCCAAGACCCATGTAAGTGCTCGAGTCCTGGTCGACGTGGACGGTGCCCGGGTCGACCCCCAAGACCCAAGTATGTGCTCGGGTCCTGGTCGACGTGGACGGTGCCCGGGTCGACCCCCAAGACCCATGTAAGTGCTCGAGGCCTGGTCGACGTGGACGGTGCCCGGGTCGACCCCCAAGACTCATGTAAGTGCTCGGGTCCTGGTCGACGTGGACGCGCCCGGGTCTACCCAGATGCCCAGCGCTGGCTGGGACACTTTATAATATCAGAGAAGATAAGAGTAATGATTTCATTGCAATTTGCACTGCGTCATGTTGCAATGTGAACACATACACTCCAAGGCCAGCAGCACAAACACAAGCAAGAGGCTGTTCGCTCACTGACGGATCATATTCTAGGACACAACACATTCCGCTTCTCTCACATCAACATTTCTTCGCAATATTACAGCAAAATTATGATGAGTAGACTGACAAGGGAACCTAGGCACCTGGTCGACCAGTGAATCTACATCATCAGAATTGATCTCATTATAGTCATCATTAAACAATTCAATATTTCCATGTTGACATAAACAAGGAAATCATGTGACTGGAGATGGACCTGCAACAACACCCACTATGGCGAGATTTTTTTTTACCGACATCAGTGTTTAATGTTTCATAATGCAAAAATAAAATGTTTATACCTTTTTTTTTACCAGGTGCAAAATGTAATGTGAGGAATAGGGTCGTCTCCGACCCGTTCATATTCGTCACTTACCCCTCAGCAATGACTGTACAAAGTTTGGTGAGGCTATTCCCAGGCGTCTGGCCTCCAAATCTTGGACAGACATCTACCTTTTCTACGTATATACATAATTGTGTCAGTATTAAGGATTTCTCGTGTGAAATCACAAGCAAATGTGTCAGTCCAATATACAAGAGTCCCATATAGTTTATATCGCAATCCTTTTCTGCATATCGTTCTGCACACGTCGATTATGAAGACTGGCTCCACATGTGACGAAAACATGAAACCAAACATAAAATTAACTCTTCTTATAATTCTCTCCAAAATTGTGAAAAACATTAAAAATAACCATAACAGAAACAAATCATTATAGTGATTGTAAAGAACAATAATATTATTTAAGATATACTTTTAATCACATTTGTATATAAAACCTGAAACAGACGAACATACACAAACGCGGCCACCACATTCGGGTCAAAAGCATCGTGTCAGGAGCAATGTTTTGTTCTCGCCTAGATACTGCGCGCAGCTCCAGTTTATACTGGAAGTATCTCACGCTCCACACGCTGAACTATTGCTCCCACGGTCCACCCATATATGTGAGTTATGGTCCAGCGACATACTCACACATGTGAGTTATGGCCCAGCAACATACCCACACATGTGAGTTATGGTCCAGCAACATACCCACACATGTGAGTTATGGCCCAGCAACATACCCACATTAGAGGGTACACACACACACACACACGTGTAGCTGCCGCACACACGCATGCGCTTATGAGTGTGAGCGTGTGTACCGATCTTGAATATTTAACAGTCTAATCAATGACAGAAGAATGACGCATAATAGTAATGCCATAGAAGAGGCGTCCGGTAGTCAGACACTGCTTGCCAGGGCCCCCTAGGCCACCTAGGCTCCCCCAGACACAAGGTCACACTATCACCCTGCTTGCTATACCCTGTGTCACCCTGCTTGGCATATGCTGTGTCACCCTGCTTGCTATACCCTGTGTCACCCTGCTTGCTATACCCTGTGTCACACTGCTTGGTATACCCTGTGTCACCCTGCTTGCTATATGCTGTGTCACCCTGCTTGCTATTCCCTGTGTCACCCTACTTGCTATATGCTGTGTCACCCTGCTTGCTATACCCTGTGTCACCCTGCTTGCTATATGCTGTGTCACCCTGCTTGCTATTCCCTGTGTCACCCTGCTTGCTATACGCTGTATCACCCTGCTTGCTATACCCTGTGTCACCCTGCTTGCTATATGCTGTGTCAACCTGCTTGGTATACGCTGTACCACCCTGCTTGCTATACCCTGTGTCACCCTGCTTGCTATATGCTGTGTCACCCTGCTTGGTATACGCTGTACCACCCTGCTTGTTATACGCTGTATCACCCTGCTTGCTATACCCTGTATCACCCTGCTTGCTATACGCTGTATCACCCCTGCTTGCTATACCCTGTATCACCCCTGCTTGGTATACCCTGTATCACCCTGTTTTCTATATGCTGTGTATTCCTGCTTCCTATATGCTGTGTCACCCTGCTTGCTATACCCTGTGTCACCCTGCTTGCTATATGCTGTGTCACCCTGCTTGCTATACCCTGTATCACCCCAGCTTGCTTACGCTGTGTCACCCTGCTTGCTATACACTGTACCACCCTGCTTGCTATATGCTGTGTCACCCTGCTTGCTATACCCTGTATCACCCCTGCTTGGTATACCCTGTATCACCCTGCTTGCTATACGCTGTGTCACCCTGCTTGCTATACCCTGTGTCACCCTGCTTGCTATATGCTGTGTCACCCTGCTTGCTATATGCTGTGTCACCCTGCTTGCTATACCCTGTATCACCCCTGCTTGCTATACGCTGTGTCACCCTGCTTGCTATACACTGTACCACCCTGCTTGCTATATGCTGTGTCACCCTGCTTGCTATATACTGTGTCACCCTGCTTGCTATACCCTGTATCACCCCTGCTTGCTATACGCTGTGTCACCCTGCTTGCTATACGCTGTGTCACCCTGCTTGCTATACACTGTACCACCCTGCTTGCTATACGCTGTGTCACCCTGCTTGCTATACGCTGTGTCACCCTGCTTGTTATACACTGTACCACCCTGCTTGCTATACGCTGTGTCACCCTGCTTGCTATACACTGTACCACCCTGCTTGCTATACGCTGTGTCACCCTGCTTGCTATACCCTGTATCACCCCTGCTTGCTATATGCTGTGTCACCCTGCTTGCTATACCCTGTATCACCCTGCTTGCTATACGCTGTGTCACCCTGCTTGCTATACCCTGTATCACCCCTGCTTGCTATATGCTGTGTCACCCTGCTTGCTATACCCTGTATCACCCTGCTTGCTATACGAGGTATCACCCTGCTTGCTATACGAGGTATCACCCTGCTTGCTATACGAGGTATCACCCTGCTTGCTATACGCTGTATCACCCTGCTTGCTATACGCTGTACCACCCTGCTTGCTACACGCTGTATCACCCTGCTTGCTATACGCTGTGTCACCCTGCTTGCTATACCCTGTATCACCCTGCTTGCTATACGAGGTATCACCCTGCTTGCTATACGAGGTATCACCCTGCTTGCTATACGCTGTATCACCCTGCTTGCTATACGCTGTATCACCCTGCTTGCTATACGCTGTATCACCCTGCTTGCTATACACTGTACCACCCTGCTTGCTATACGCTGTATCACCCTGCTTGCTATACGCTGTACCACCCTGCTTGCTATACGCTGTATCACCCTGCTTGCTATACGCTGTGTCTCCCTGCTTGCTATACGAGGTATCACCCTGCTTGCAATGCGAGGTATCACCCTGCTTGCTATACGAGGTATCACCCTGCTTGCTATACGCTGTATCACCCTGCTTGCTATATGAGGTATCACCCTGCTTGCTATACGAGGTATCACCCTGCTTGCTATACGAGGTATCACCCTGCTTGCTATACGAGGTATCACCCTGCTTGCTATACGCTGTATCACCCTGCTTGCTATACGCTGTATCACCCTGCTTGCTATACGCTGTGTCACCCTGCTTGCTATACGAGGTATCACCCTGCTTGCTATACGCTGTGTCACCCTTGCTTGCTATACGTTTATTGACAATACAAATAATTCACACTAAGGTGCCAACGTGATCAAGCTCCTGATCTAAATTCAATACAGTTTCGTTTGTGAAGGCTTGCACTAGTGTGTATGATCCTGCACTAGTGTGTATGATCCTGCACTAGTGTGTATGATCCTGCACTAGTGTGTATGATCCTGCACTAGTGTGTATGATCCTGCACTAGTGTGTATGATCCTGCACTAGTGTGTATGATCCTGCACTAGTGTGTATGATCCTGCACAAGTGTGTATGATCCTGCACTAGTGTGTATGATCCTGCACTAGTGTGTATGATCCTGCACTAGTGTGTATGATCCTGCACTAGTGTGTATGATCCTGCACTAGTGTGTATGATCCTGCACAAGTGTGTATGATCCTGCACTAGTGTGTATGATCCTGCACTAGTGTGTATGATCCTGCACTAGTGTGTATGATCCTGCACTAGTGTGTATGATCCTGCACTAGTGTGTATGATCCTGCACAAGTGTGTATGATCCTGCACTAGTGTGTATGATCCTGCACTAGTGTGTATGATCCTGCACTAGTTTGTATGATCCTGCACTAGTGTGTATGATCCTGCACTAGTGTGTATGATCCTGCACTAGTGTGTATGATCCTGCACTAGTGTGTATGATCCTGCACTAGTGTGTATGATCCTGCACTAGTGTGTATGATCCTGCACAAGTGTGTATGATCCTGCACTAGTGTGTATGATCCTGCAGAGTGTGTATGATCCTGCACTAGTGTGTATGATCCTGCAAGAGTGTGTATGATCCTGCAAGAGTGTGTTTGATCCTGCAAGAGTGTGTATGATCCTGCAAGAGTGTGTATGATCCTGCAACTAGTGTGTATGATCCTGCAAGAGTGTGTATGATCCTGCACTAGTGTGTATGATCCTGCAAGAGTGTGTATGATCCTGCAAGAGTGTGTATGATCCTGCAAGAGTGTGTATGATCCTGCAAGAGTGTGTATGATCCTGCACTAGTGTGTATGATCCTGCAAGAGTGTGTATGATCCTGCAAGAGTGTGTATGATCCTGCAAGAGTGTGTATGATCCTGCAAGAGTGTGTATGATCCTGCAAGAGTGTGTATGATCCTGCAAGAGTGTGTATGATCCTGCACTAGTGTGTATGATCCTGCAAGTGTGTGTATGATCCTGCAAGAGTGTGTATGATCCTGCAAGAGTGTGTATGATCCTGCAAGAGTGTGTATGATCCTGCAAGAGTGTGTATGATCCTGCACTAGTGTGTATGATCCTGCAAGAGTGTGTATGATCCTGCAAGTGTGTGTATGATCCTGCAAGAGTGTGTATGATCCTGCACTAGTGTGTATGATCCTGCAAGAGTGTGTATGATCCTGCAGTAGTGTGTATGATCCTGCAAGAGTGTGTATGATCCTGCACTAGTGTGTATGATCCTGCAAGAGTGTGTATGATCCTGCAAGTGTGTGTATGATCCTGCACTAGTGTGTATGATCCTGCAAGAGTGTGTATGATCCTGCACTAGTGTGTATGATCCTGCAAGAGTGTATGATCCTGCAAGTGTGTGTGATCCTGCAAGAGTGTATGATCCTGCAAGAGTGTATGATCCTGCAAGTGTGTATGATCCTGCACTAGTGTGTATGATCCTGCAAGAGTGTGTATGATCCTGCACTAGTGTGCATGATCCTGCAAGAGTGTATGATCCTGCAAGTGTGTGTATGATCCTGCACTAGTGTGTATGATCCTGAAAGAGTGTGTATGATTCTGCACTAGTGTGTATGATCCTGCACTAGTGTGTATGATCCTGCACTAGTGTGTATGATCCTGCAAGAGTGTGTATGATCCTGCAAGTGTGTGTATGATCCTGCACTAGTGTGTATGATCCTGCAAGAGTGTGTATGATCCTGCATAGTGTGTATGATCCTGCAAGAGTGCATGATCCTGCAAGTGTGTGTATGATCCTGCAAGTGTGTGTATGATCCTGCAAGTGTGTGTATGATCCTGCAAGAGTGTGTATGATCCTGCAAGAGTGTGTATGATCCTGCAAGAGTGTGTATGATCCTGCAAGAGTGTGTATGATCCTGCCGGTGTGTATGATCCTGCCTAGTGTGTATGATCCTGCAAGTGTGTGTATGATCCTGCAAGTGTGTGTATGATCCTGCAAGAGTGTGTATGATCCTGCAAGAGTGTATGATCCTGCAAGAGTGTATGATCCTGCAAGAGTGTATGATCCTGCAAGAGTGTATGATCCTGCAAGTGTGTGTATAATCCTGCAAGAGTGTGTATGATCCTGCAAGAGTGTATGATCCTGCAAGAGTGTATGATCCTGCAAGTGTGTATGATCCTGCACTAGTGTGTATGATCCTGCAAGTGTGTATGATCCTGCAAGAGTGTGTATGATCCTGCAAGTGTGTATGATCCTGCAAGAGTGTGTATGATCCTGCAAGTGTGTGTATGATCCTGCAAGAGTGTGTATGATCCTGCAAGAGTGTATGATCCTGCAAGTGTGTGTATGATCCTGCAAGAGTGTGTATGATCCTGCAAGTGTGTGTATGATCCTGCAAGAGTGTGTATGATCCTGCAAGTGTGTGTATGATCCTGCAAGAGTGTGTACGATCCTGCACTAGTGTGTATGATCCTGCAAGTGTGTGTATGATCCTGCAAGTGTGTGTATGATCCTGCAAGAGTGTATGATCCTGCAAGTGTGTATGATCCTGCAAGAGTGTGTATGATCCTGCAAGAGTGTGTATGATCCTGCAAGTGTGTGTATGATCCTGCAAGAGTGTGTATGATCCTGCAAGAGTGTGTATGATCCTGCAAGTGTGTGTATGATCCTGCAAGAGTGTGTATGATCCTGCAAGAGTGTGTATGATCCTGCAAGTGTGTGTATGATCCTGCAAGAGTGTGTATGATCCTGCAAGAGTGTGTATGATCCTGTAAGAGTGTGTATGATCCTGCAAGTGTGTATGATCCTGCAAGAGTGTGTATGATCCTGCAAGAGTGTGTATGATCCTGCAAGTGTGTGTATGATCCTGCAAGAGTGTGTATGATCCTGCACTAGTGTGTATGATCCTGTAAGTGTGTGTATGATCCTGCAAGAGTGTGTATGATCCTGCAAGAGTGTGTATGATCCTGCAAGTGTGTGTATGATCCTGCAAGAGTGTGTACGATCCTGCACTAGTGTGTATGATCCTGCAAGTGTGTGTATAATCCTGCAAGTGGTGTATGATCCTGCAAGAGTGTATGATCCTGCAAGTGTGTATGATCCTGCAAGAGTGTGTATGATCCTGCAAGAGTGTGTATGATCCTGCAATTGTGTGTGTATGATCCTGCAAGAGTGTGTATGATCCTGCACTACTGTGTATGATCCTGCAAGTGTGTGTATGATCCTGCAAGAGTGTATGATCCTGCAAGAGTGTGTATGATCCTGCAGTAGTGTGTATGATCCTGCAAGAGTGTGTATGATCCTGCAAGAGTGTGTATGATCCTGCAAGTGTATGATCCTGCAGTGTGTGTATGATCCTGCAAGTGTGTGTATGATCCTGCAAGAGTGTGTATGATCCTGCAAGAGTGTGTATGATCCTGCAAGAGTGGTATGATCCTGCAAGAGTGGTATGATCCTGCAAGAGTGTGTATGATCCTGCAAGAGTGTGTATGATCCTGCAAGAGTGTGTATGATCCTGCAA
>WNGS01096277.1:0-11386 GCA_020271785.1 Procambarus virginalis
ATAAGAGAGTTGTCAACAGGGTACAAACTAAGATATATACCCACAAAAGAGAATCAGCTGACTATCTCTCCCAAGGACTGACTTCTACGGCCATGTTTAAACAAAGGCATAGATGTGGTTCAATGGAACTAAGTGGCTAATCAGCGACAAGTGGACTGAACAAAAGCTCTACTGAAGTGTGCATTGGGCGACAAATGTCACTGTTCCCACAGAGAAACCAGAACACCCTCGTGCAACTTTCGGGTGTATGATTCATACTCGGTACTCTGAACGACAACAAAAACTTATAGGTGTCACCCAAGAGTGTGTTTGATTTCTAAAGAAAATAGGAAGGTCGAAGCAAAAATTAACCTAAGCCCTAAGGTATTGGCGGTCAAAAGAGCCAGATCGACACCTTCGGACAGAATTTGACAAACTGTCCAAGAAGCTAACAACGTGATTTGGGTCTTGGCTCTGACACTGACAAAATAACATTTTCAGATGCGGAGGCCGCTTACGGCACGCTGACATAGATTTGGAAGCAAAAAATCCATTATTGCTCCCTCGTCACCACGTAGTAGAAGCACAACTAATGTGTTACATATACACAAATACTGCTCTCTGCATGGTGGGTATAGCTACTATCCACAGACTTAAGATCAACGAGTTACTGCTTACTCCAAGCGATAGACAGAGCAGTAAATGCAATAATCAAATACGATGTGTGTCTGCCGGAAGCGATACGAGCCAGAGTGTGTCCATATCCTGGCCTACCTCCACTTCCGAAGGAACGAGGTCAGACATATTGGCCCTTTGAGATATACCGGAGTACGTTTCACAGGAGCAATAACACTTACAGGACTAATAGACAAGAACCAGTAAATGCTTACATCTGTCTTTTTACTTCGTGCCACAACAAGGGCTCCGTCCGTATCTAGAAGTGTGAATGTGGATATGTGCCCGAAAGCATTGTTACAGGCTATTCAGCAGGTTATGCTACATCTGTAGATTACTGTCGACTAAGGTAATGTTCAGACATGTTGTCTCTCGCTGTATGATCCAACTTTTGTGGCAGGAGAAGCATGTCTAAGGAAAATCTGGACACACCCAAAGTTACGCACAGCCCTAAATCAACCGCAGTGCCATTGGAAATTCATATCTCCCAGAGCACCATTGCATGGAAGCTTCTATGAACGCATGGTTGGTACGATAAAACGTTCTCTACGGAAAACCCTACACCGCCAATAGATGGGACCTGCAGGAGCTTCAAACTGTAGTCATAGAGATAGAAGCACGATTCAATAATCGACCACTTACCTACCTCTTGGATGATGTTTTGCAGCGTGATACCATTAAGTCCAGCTTATTTGATGTATGGTAGACCTCTCAAAAAACTTGTGTCCCTTACGGACGAGGAACCAGAGGATCCTTCAGATGTCCAAGAGAGTGATTTGATTTCCAACGTGTCAAACATCTATCAAGTGTGATAAGTCCGTGGAATGACGTATGGACTCAAAAATACCTAACTGCTCTGAAGGGGTATCATTACGGGGCAAACAACCCCTACAAACAGAATAACTTGTGAAACCTGTTGACATAGTTCTGGTGGATAGGGATGGACCACGCTCAGAGTGACTTATAGGCCAAATATTCTCTGTTCATCCAGACAGCCAGGGCATTCTTGAGAATAGAGAAAGTGAAATGTCCGATGGAAAACACTACTCTCAAAAAGACTTTAGAGACAATTAGTTTCCTTAGAGATTGGCCAGGAGAAGACGTACAGCTGACTGTCCGAGCATCAGACGATACGCACGTAGTACGGGGAATCCGTCCCCCACAAGGGATCACTGCCATGACCCTCACACACATGCTTAAAACTCAAATTAAATCAGCAGTATAATTCTGAAGGAGAGGAAAAAAGTGTTCGCAGTCCTTACCGGGACTTTGATCCGTGTTCTTCCCCCCCCGGAAGTTCGGAATTATGTCGGGAAACCGACACACTCATACACAAATAGTATAGTCTTCCCTTAACAGTATCCTCTTAAAATTAGAGAATGGGAGACTCCGTGACGTCATCGACGTCGCCGCAGTATTTACATTATTAAACCACTGTTCATACAACAGTTTAATGTCTAAATTGAATAAAAAAGTGTTCAATAAGACTGAATATAATTATTAACACCAAAATATAGCTTGATTCCCTTGTTAACGTAAATTTAACTTAGAAGTAGAACCACAATATTGGAACAAGGGAAGCAGAGCGTCTCTTACAGACGCCACGCTGACACGAAAACAATAACAATGGGTGCTCGTGTGTGTTGTGTTAAGGCCACATAGGATAGACCTACTCTGCCTTAAGAAACTGCCATAGCAACACCACTATACAAATAAGAGCACTCCAGTATCCGGCTTACCAAGTATCTTTATGTTTAAATTTGTAGTGCCACAGTTTAACATTATTAAGATAAGTCGGTTATGATATATGAACAACACCAACACCATGTACGTGTACCCCATTTTACAGCCCTCACATACCATGTTATACCTGTATTGATATGCTTAGGGAAATGTACTAACTCTTTGCATCCCATACAGGTAAAATTGTGACTTGGAACAGCAAGTAGCTGAGCAGTAGAACTATGCACATGTACCTAGCTGTTGCCAGCCTTGAAGGCCTCCACAGCCGCCATTGGCACCATGAGGCACAGGGCCACACCCACATAGATGCTACATGACACAGCCTTAGTGGGCCCTTACTACAGGCTCAGATAAGGCCATTCTAGTTATTGTAGTAGTAGTATTCATAACTAGTAATAATTATTGAAATAATAGTAGATTAGACCACCATATGTGGTATGATAAAATAATATAATTATACTTAGGTAAACAATTTGTAGTTTAAGAAGGAGCCATTACAAAGTGGTTTAAGCTACAAATTGTCCCCCCCAATTTGTGTGAGATTAATTTCAGGCAGTTTTAACAAGTACATACAGTCCACTCAATTTTTTACCTACTAAGAAAAAATAAGATAAACTTTAATTTATTGAAGTCAATTAAAAGGAGATATACTGCCTGGAGTTTTTACCACACCCAGATGATACCTTGTGTTCAGTCTCCTGCTCCCTTCGCTCCCTTCGATCTTCCAGATCGAAAGCCATACTGTCTGTCTGATATTATATCATTTCTCTCCAGGTGTTCTACCCATTTAGTTTTAATTATTTTTTCCAAGTTTCAGCTTTGCAACCATACTTCCCCCAGAACCCAAAGACTTTGGTTTCCCGGAAGCTGCCACTTTTTCCACTTTATTTACCCATCTATTTCCACTTTGTCAACTCCCCCTGAGTATTTTATATGTTCCTATCATATCTCCTCTTTCCCCTCTTTTCTCTAGTGTCGTAAGGTTCAGTTCCCTCAGACGCTCTATCCCATCCCTCGTAACTCTGGGACAAGCCTCGTCGCAAACCTCTGAATTTTCTCCAGTTTCCTTATGTGTTTCTTCAGGTGGGGGCTCAATGATGGCTCGGTATACTCTAAGACTGGTCTCACGTAGGCAGTGTAAAGCGCCCTAAAAGCCTCCTCACTTAGGTTTCTGAATGAAGTTCTAATTTTCGCCAGTGTAGAGTACGCTGCTGTCGTTATCCTATTTTATGTGCCTCAGGAGTTAGATTAAGTGTCACATCCACTCCCAGGTTTCTTTCTCGAATCGTTACAGGTAGGCAGTTCCCCTTCATTGTGTACTGTCCCTTTGGTCGCCTATCACCTGATCCCATTTCCATAACTCTACATTTACTGGTGACTGGTGTTGAACTCCAGTAGCCATTTCCCTGACCATCTCTGCAACCTGTTTAAGTCCTCTTGGAGGATCCTACAATCCTCATCTGTCACAACTCTTCTCATTAATTTTGCGTCATCCGCAAACATTGACATGTATGATTCCACTTCTGTAAACATATCATTTACGTAAATTAGAAAAAGGATTGGGCCCAGCACCGATCCTTGAGATACTTCACTCGTTACTGTTCGCCAGTCCGACTTCTCGCCCCTTACCTCTGGCTCCTTCCTGTTAGGTAGTTCCTCACCCATGCTAGGGCCTTTCCGCTTACTCCTGCCTGCCTCTCAAGTTTGTGTAGCAGTCTCATGTGCGGTACTGTATCAAAGGCCTTTTGGCAGTCAAGAAATATGCAGTCTGCCCAGCCTTCTCTGTTCTGCCTTATCCTTGTTACTTTGTCATAGAATTCTAAAAGGTTTGTTAGGCATGATTTCCCTGTCCAGAACCCATGTTGGTGCTTGTTTACAAACCCAATGCTCTCCAGGTGCTCAACTAGTCTTAGCCTAATTATTCTTTCAAGTATTTTGCAGGGGATGCTTGTCAGTGATACGGGTCTGTAGTTAAGTGCCTCCTCCCTATCACCTTTCTTGAAAATCGGTACGACATTTGCCTCCTTCCAGCAACTGGGCAATTCTCCCGACATACGTGACTCATTAAAGATCATTGCCAGAGGCACGCTGAGAGCCTGCGCTGCCTCTTTGAGTATCCACGGTGATACTTTGTCAGGTCCAACCACTTTAGTTGCATCCAGTGTTGTCAACTGTTTCATTACCTTCTCTGCTGTCACCTATATATCTGATAGTCTTTCATCTAGGGTAATCTCTTCTAACAATGGGAGCCACTCAGGCTCGGTTGTGAACACTCCATGGAAACTTGCATTCAGTACCTCGCAGATTTCCTTGTTGTTTTCTGTATATGCCCCTTTTTTTCCTCAGTCTTGTCACTTGGTCATTTACCGACATCTTCCTTCTTATATGGCTATGTAGTAATTTAGGTTGCTTTTTTGCTTTGATTGCAATATCATTCTCATTATTTCTTTCCGACACTCGTCTTATGTTAATGTAATCGTTCCTAGCCCTGTTTCATCTAATCCTGTTGTCATCTGTCCTTTGTCTTCTGTACTTCCTCTACTCCCTCCTGCTTCTCACTTTTGCTTCCTGACACTGTCTATTAAACCATGGGTTATTATATTCCCTCCTGCTTTTTTCCTTTACTGTTGGAATAAATCTCTCTTCAGCCTCCTTGCATTTCCATATGACTTGGTACGTCATATCTTGCACTGTTTTTCCTCTAATTTCTTCCTCCCACTGCACTTCTCCCAGGTAGTCCCTTATTCTCCTGTAGTCCCCTTTCCTGTAATCAAGTCTCCTTTCTCGGACCTCTTGTCCTTTGATGACAGTATTAAGCTGTATCATGTAGTCAAAGACTAGGACACAATGGTCACTGGTTTCTAGTGGTATCTCATGCTCCAAATGCTCGATGTCTTCTACTTTCTGGGTGAAAATGAGGTCTAATAGGCTGGGCATATCTCCTCCTCTTTCCGTAGTGTCTTCCTTCACATGCTGTGTTAGGAAATTCCTATCAATACGTCTACTAGCTTCGCTCCCCAGGTCTCCTCCCCGCCATGGGGATTCCTCGTTTCCCAATCTATCTCTCCGTGATTTAGGTCGCCCATGACCAGCAGCTTCGCTCTCATTCTATGCGCAATAGTTGCTGCCCTCTGCAGTTCATCTATACATGCCTTGTTGCTGTCCTCATACTCCTACCTGGGCCTTCTACTGTTTGTGGGGGATTGTAGAGTATCAAGATTACAATCTTCTTCCCAGGATTACAATCCTTCTTCCCACACAACTCTGTGTGTGTTGTGTGTGTGTGAGTGTGTGTGTGTGTGTGTGTGTGTGTGTGTGTGTGTGTGTGTGTGTGTGTGTGTGTGTGTGTGTGTGCTGTGTGTGTGTGCATGTGTGTGTATGTGTGTGTGTGTGTTGTGTGTGTGTGTGTGGTGTGTGTGTGTGTGTGTGTGTGTACTCACCTAGTTGTACTCACCTAGTTGTGCTTGCGGGGGTTGAGCTCTGGCTCTTTGGTCCCGCCTTTCAACCGTCAATCAACAGGTGTACAGTTTCCTGAGCCTAATGGGCTCTATCATATCTACATTTGAAACTGTGTATGGAGTCAGCCTCCACCACATCGCTTCCTAATGCATTCCATTTGTCAACCACTCTGACACTAAAAAAGTTCTTTCTAATATCTCTGTGGCTCATTTGGGCACTCAGCTTCCACCTGTGTCCCTAGTGCGTGTGCCCCTTGTGTTAAACAGCCTGTCTTTATCAACCCTGTCGATTCCCCTGAGAATCTTGAATGTGGTGATCATGTCCCCCCTAACTCTTCTGTCTTCCAACGAAGTGAGGTTTAATTCCTGCAGTCGCTCCTCGTAGCTCATACCTCTCAGCTCGGGTACTAGTCTGGTGGCAAACCTTTGAACCTTTTCCAGTTTAGTCTTATGCTTGACTAGATAGGGACTCCATGCTGGAGCCGCATACTCCAGGATTGGTCTGACATATGTGGTATATAATGTTCTGAAAGATTCCTTACACAAGTTTCTAAAGGCCGTTCTTATGTTAGCCAACCTGGCATATGCTGCTGATGTTATCCTCTTGATATGAGCTTCAGGGGACAGGTCTGGCGTGATATCAACCCCCAGGTCTTTCTCTCTCTCTGACTCTCTGTGTGTGTGTGTGTGTGTGTGTGTATTCACCTAGTTGTGTTTGCGGGAGGTTGAGCTTTGCTCTTTTGGCCCGCCTCTCAACTGTCAATCAACTGTTTACTAACTATTTTTTTCTTCACACCACACACACACACACACACACACACACACACACAGAAGCAGCCCATGACAGCTGACTAACTCCCAGGTACCTATTTACTGCTTGGTAACAGGGGCATTCAGGTTGAAAGAAACGATGGCCATTTGTTTCTGCCTGGTGCGGGAATTGAACCCACAGAATTATGAGTCCTGCATGCACGCTATCCGCCAGGCTACCAGGCCCCTTCGGTGTGTACTCACCTAGTTGTACTCACCTAGTTGTGCTTGCGGGGGTTGAGGTTTAGCTCTTTGGTCCCGCCTCTCAGCCGTCAATCACAGGTGTACAGGTTCCTGGACCTATTGGGCTCTATCATATCTACACTTGAAACTGTGTATAGATTCAGACCGTCAGGAGCGTGTACTCACCTAGTTGTACTCACCTAGTTGTGCTTGCGGGGGTTGAGCTCTGGCTCTTTGGTTCGCTCCTCTCAACCGTCAATCAACAGGTGTACAGTTTCCTGAGCCTAATGGGCTCTATCATATCTACACTTGAAACTGTGTATGTAGTCAGCCTCCACCACATCGCTTCCTAATGCATTCCATTTGTCAACCACTCTGACACTAAAAAAGTTCTTTCTAATATCTCTGTGGCTCATTTGGGCACTCAGTTTCCACCTGTGTCCCCTAGTGCGTGTGCCCCTTGTGTTAAACTGCCTATCTTTATCAACCCTGTCGATTCCCCTGAGAATCTTGAATGTGGTGATCATGTCCCCCCTAACTCTTCTGTCTTCCAACGATATGAGGTTTAATTCCTGCAGTCGCTCCTCGTAGCTCATACCTCTCAGCTCGGGTACTAGTCTGGTGGCAAACCTTTGAACCTTTTCCAGTTTAGTCTTATGCTTGACTATATAGGGACTCCATGCTGGAGCCGCATACTCCAGGATTATGTGTGTGTGTGTGTGTGTTTGTGTGTGTGTACTCACCTAGTTGTACTCACCTAGTTGTGCTTGCGGGGGTTGAGCTCTGGCTCTTTGGTCCCGCCTCTCAACCGTCAATCAACAGGTGTACAGTTTCCTGAGTTTAATGGGCTCTATCATATCTACACTTGAAACTGTGTATGGAGTCAGCCTCCACCACATCGCTTCCTAATGCATTCCATTGTCAACCACTCTGACACTAAAAAAGTTCTTTCTAATATCTCTGTGGCTCATTTGGGCACTCAGTTTCCACCTGTGTCCCCTAGTGCGTGTGCCTCTTGTGTTAAACAGCCTGTCTTTATCAACCCTGTCGATTCCCCTGAGAATCTTGAATGTGGTGATCATGTCCCCCCTAACTCTTCTGTCTTCCAACGAAGTGAGGTTTAACTCCTGCAGTCGCTCCTCGTAGCTCATACCTCTCAGCTCGGGTACTAGTCTGGTGGCAAACCTTTGAACCTTCTCCAGTTTAGTCTTATGCTTGACTAGATAGGGACTCCATGCTGGAGCCGCATACTCAAGGATGGTCTGACATATGTGGTATATAATGTTCTGAAAGATTCCTTACACAAGTTTCTAAAGGCCGTTCTTATGTTAGCCAACCTGGCATATGCTGCTGATGTTATCCTCTTGATATGACCTTCAGGGGACAGGTCTGGCGTGATATCAACCCCCAGGTCTTTCTCTCTCTCTGACTCTTGAAGTATTTCATCTCCCAAATGATACCTTGTATCTGGTCTCCTGCTTCCTACCCCTATCTTCATTACATTACATTTGCTTGGGTTAAACTCTAACAGCCATTTGTTCGACCATTCCTGCAGCTTGTCCAGGTCTTCTTGAAGTCTCAAGCTGTCCTCCTCTGTCTTAATCCTTCTCTTAAGACCCTTCTCTGTCTTAATAATCCTTCTTAATAATGTGTGTGTGTGTGTGTGTGTGTGTGTGTGTGTGTGTGTGTGTGTGTGTGTGTGTGTGTGTGTGTGTGTGTGTACTCACCTAGTTGTGTTTGCGGGGGTTGAGCTCTGGCTCTTTGGTCTCGCCTCTCAACTGTCAATCAACTGGTGTACAGATTACTGAGCCTATTGGGCTCTATCATATCTACATTTGATACTGTGTATGGAGTCAGCCTCCACCACAACACTACTTAATGCAATCCATTTCTTAACTATCCCTGACACTGAAAAAATTCTTTCTAAAGTCTCAGTGGCTCATCTGGGTACTAAGTTTCCACCTGTGTCTCCTTGTTCGTGTTCCACCCGCGCTAAAGAGTTTGTCCACCCTGTCAATTCCCCCTGTCAATGTATGTGTGTGTGCTCACCTAAGTGTACTCACCTAGTTAAGTTTGCGGGGGTTGAGCTCTGGCTCTTTGGTCCCGCCTCTCAACTGTCAATCAACTGCTGTACAGATTCCTAAGCCTACTGGCCTCTATCATATCTACATTTGAAACTGTGTATGGAGTCAGCCTCCCCCACATCACTTCCTAGTGAATTACATTTATTAACTACTCTGACACTGAAAAAGTTCTTTCTAACGTCGCTGTGGCTCATCCGGGTACTAAGTTTCCACCTGTGTCCCCTTGTTCGTGTCCCACCCGTGCTGAAAATTTGCCTTTGTCCACCCTGTCAATTCCCATGAGAATTTTGTATGTGGTTATCATGTCTCCCCTTACTCTTCTGTTTTCCAGAGATGTGAGGTTCAGCTCCTTTAGCTTTTTCTCGTAGCTCATTCCTCTCAGTTCCGGGACGAGCCTGGTGGCATACCGCTGAATATTCTCTAACTTTGTCTTGTGTTTAACTAGGTATGGACTCCAGGCAGGAGCTGCATACTCCAGGATTGGTCTTACAAATGTGGTATACAGGGTTCTGAAAGATTCCTTACTCAAGTTTCTAAAGGCAGTTCTTATGTTGGCCAGTCTAGCATATGCCGCTGATGATATTCTTTTGATGTGGGCCTCTGGGGACAGGTTCGGTGTGATATCAACCCCCCAAATCTTTTTCTCTATTTGACTCTTGCAGGATTTCACCTCCCAGATAATACCTTGTGTTCAGCCTCCTGCTCCCTTTGCTTAATTTCATCACCTTACGCTTTCCTGAGTTGAACTTTAGCAGCCATTTTCTAGACCATTCCTCCAGTTTATCCAGGTCATCTTGTAGTCTCTGTCTATCTTCATCCGTCTTGATTCTTCTCATAATTTTTGCATCATCAGCAAACACTGAGAGGAATGAGTCAATACCCTCCGGAAGATCGTTTACATATATTAGAAACAGGATGGGTCCAAGTACTGAGCCCTGTGGGACTCCGCTGGTGACATCTCGCCACTCTGATGTCTCCCCCCTCACCGTTACTCGCTGTTTCCTGTTGCTTAACACTTTCGTGCTTTCTGGGAAGTGTAAAAAAACTTACCCTGTGTGCTTTGGGCGTCTCGCGCGCTTAAGCGGTAGGAGCGAAAAGTGTATACTCTTTTTACTGTCCTGACACTAATTGTAGACCTACGTATTTAAATTTGGTATCACTGTGTTCGCAATAGAATTCTCTATAAGAACATACATATAAAATACTGCCAAACGGAAACTGTTTGGAACAGTTCAAACAGAAACAGAAGCTCTCGCCAAACTGTTTGGCGAGAGCGCCAAACAGCAACAAATGTTTCCACTCTCTTAATGATTGCGATGACCACATTTATCCTACATCATTGATTATGGTATCATTGGAACCGCAATAAAATTCTCTATACGGACATATGCATATAAATATAGAATCAATGTCGCAACCAACCCACAAGACGGTTGGAAGTGGCTGAAGTGTTACCCGCGGCGGCATATCGGCGTTATACAATTGTTATACCAAGATGAATCACTGCCAGCGGTTTTCTTTAATAAGCTCTTCGGTTATTAGAAAAAACGTAAATTTCATGGTGAACATTTTGAGACTTACTAAAATAAAATCGCATAATAAATAAAATTTATATAATTATTTAACCATTGGACGCCAGCCGGCGTCCGGAGGGCAGAATCAGGAGAAAAAGATTGGACGCTAACGATCGACCGCTAAGCGCGAAAGTGTTAAGTACTCCCTTATCCACTGGAGCACCTTCCCTTTTACTCCTGCCTGTTGCTCCAACTTTTTTAACAGCCTTTTATAGGGTACTGAGTCAAAGGCTTTCTGGCAGTCCAGGAAAATGCAATCGGCCCACCCTTCTCTTTCCTGCCTAATTTTTGTTGCCTGGTCATAAAATTCTATTAAACCTGTGAGGCACGATTTACCATCCCTGAACCCATGTAGGTGGTGCATTACAAAGTTATTTCCCTCCAGATGCTCTACGAGCCTTTTCCTCACGATCTTTTCCATCACCTTGCATGGTATACTAGTTAAGGAAACTGGCCTGTAGTTCAGTGCCTCTTGCCTGTCACCCTTCTTGTATATTGGGACCACGTTAGCTGTCTTCCAAAAGGAAAGCAGCAGTGAAGGACCACGTGATGAAGCTGCGAAAAGGGGGAGAACAAATACACAGAGAATGACAAGGAGGTGTGTGAAAGACTCAACAAGAGATTCCAGGAGTTCTCCACAATAGAACAAGGAGAATCCCCTGCACTAATGAGGAGGCGGCAAACCAAGCAACCTTGGAGGAATTGACCTCACCAGTGATGAGGTCAAAAGGCGCCTGCTGGAGCTGGAGCTCGCTGTGACAAAGGCTGTTGGGCCTGACAGAATCTCACCATGGATACTAAAGGAAGGTGCAGAAGCACTAAGTGTGCCACTCTCTATGGTGTATAATAGGTCACTGGAAAAGGGAGACTTACCAGAAAG
>WNGS01096286.1:0-14979 GCA_020271785.1 Procambarus virginalis
CCTGCTCCATGACCCACCTGCCACTGCTCCATGACCCACCTGCCACTGCTCTATGACCCACCTGCCACTGCTCCCTGACCCACCTGCCACTGCTCTATGACCCACCTGCCACTGCTCCATGACCCACCTGCCACTGCTCCATGACCCACCTGCCACTGTTCCTGACCCACCTGCCACTGCTCCATGACCCACCTTCCACTGTTCCCTGACCCACCTGCCACTGCTCCCTGACCCACCTGCCACTGCTCCCTGACCCACCTGCCACTGCTCCCTGACCCCCTGCACTGCTCCCTGACCCACCTGCCACTGCTCCATGACCCACCTGCCACTGTTCCCTGACCCACCTGCCACTGCTCCCTGACCCACCTGCCACTGTTCCCTGACCCACCTGCCACTGCTCCCTGACCCACCTGCCACTGCTCCATGACCCACCTGCCACTGCTCCCTGACCCACCTGCCACTGCTCCCTGACCCACCTGCCACTGCTCCCTGACCCACCTGCCACTGCTCCTGACCCACCTGCCACTGCTCCCTGACCCATCTGCCACTGCTCCCTGACCCATCTGCCACTGCTCCCTTACTTCATTAACCACTAACTTATTTCCGCCAAAAGACGGTCAAATATCACGTCTAAAGTTGGACGAAAAAAGCCAACAAAAACCTCCGTGAAAACTGTGGCTGGAGGAGCTCTCAGTCGCCTCTAATTAAACAGTCTTGGAGGTAATAATTAACCTTATCTGGCAACGTTGTCTGGCGGAAGGCGGAAGGCGGAAGTAGGGGGATGAGGGGCATGAGGAGGATGAGGGGAGGATAAGAGGAGATGAGGGGGGATGAGGGGAGATGAGGGAGGATGATTGGAGATAGGGGGGATGAGGGGACATGAGGGGAGGATGAGGAAAGATGAGGGGAGATGAGAGGGAATGAGGGGAGATGAGGGGGATGAGGGGAGATGTGAGGGGATGAGGGGAGATGAGGGGGATGAGGGAAGATGAGGGGGATGAGGGAAGATGAGGGAAGATGAGGGAAGATGAGTGTGAGGGAAGTTGGTGGTGCGGAGCGGCGTGAGAGACGGAGGTGTTAGTGACACAAGAGAGGGTCAAGTAGTAGAGGCGGAAGAGAAGGTGGAATGTTATATGTATATATTATGTTGTTATATGTAGGAATTCCAAGGGTTCCAAGGGTTGTTACAGCCGGGGGGGGAATGGTTGTAGAGATAAGCTCCCACAGCTTGTAAAGTGCCCCTGATGGCGTGCGTCTCAAATAGCCTCTGACAACCAAGTCCAGCTCCTGGCCTGCACGTGTGGCTTAGCCTCTAGCCCTGGCGGAACTGCTTCTACCAACAGGAGAAGGGGCGAAGGCGGGTCTCTGGCGCTTTAAAACCACTTGCTTCGGGCAGATGGGACTCGTTAGCCTGGAAAGGCAGCTCATCTAGGGGAAAGGAAAACCTAGTATTTTGAAAACCTCTGCCGTCGTGCGGCTAAACCCACTCTTGGGAAAGGCTTCGGAAGTCATCCCGAGGAACAATCCAGAGTCGGAGTCCCTAAGGCAGTTTGCAGCTGTTTACAGCTACATTTTGGCAACTCCTGCGACGACACTGGTGCCAAGCGTATCGACGCCTACCCTTCCTTTGGATCACATCGGTGGCGTGGAGAAGGTGGATCTGCTGCATGGGCAACAGCTGGTCCTCCATAATTACTGCCCAGGCCTGTGCCCTGGAGAGGACACTCCAGCAGGTGATGGCTCAACACGGGAAGCGACAGTTACCGGTGATAAGCTTACCACTCAATTGGCGTAGAGTAAGGCGCCAGGGGTTGCTTCCGTCGGTGGGAGAAATCATCCGATTTCATAGGACAGCTACCGCCCGCCTCAAGCTGGGCAGCCCCCAGCCAATAAGATGCTGTCCCACTACGGTCCGCCTGCTCCACTGGGTGCGTGGGGCTTAGGCCACAATTCAATAAGCGGATCGTCAACCCATGCACCAGGCAAAAGAAAACAAACACAGAGCCACCCAGCTCTCAAACTGGGCACATGGAATGCAAGGACCATGACACCGGGTCTCTCGGAAGATCTACTGGAAGTGTATGGTGCCCGCAAGACATCTGTGATCAACAATGAACTGCGCAGGCTCCAGATGGGCATGGTCGCCCTGCAGGAGACACGTCTGCCCACGACCGGCAGCATACGGGAGAAGGACTTTACCTTCTTCTGGCAGAGCAAACCTCCAGAAGAGGTAAGGGAGCATGGCTTTGCCATCAGGAACAGGTTGTTAGGGTCCATAGTAACGCCCACAGAGGGATCTGCAAGGATCATCAAACTTCAGCATCATACTACTTGTGTAATGGAGGAAATGTATATGTTTATCTCTCAGAATGTTCGGTAATATGTTTATTGGTTGTGATGTGTGTCTATGTATGTATTAACACGATGTACTGAACGGGGTGAGAATAGCTTGAGCTACCTCATCCCTTTGTGTGTATTGTACCTCAATAAACTTATTTCAATTTCAATTTCAGCTTCATACAGCAGCAGGAATGGTCAGCCTCATCAACGCCTATACACCAACACTGACATCCTTTACCGAAGCGAAGGACAAGTTCTATGATGACCCCGGCCTAACTCTCAGAGACATACCTCAACAAGAGCCACTCTTCATCCTGGGAGACTTTAATGCAAGAGTGGATTCTGATCACAGCTCTTGGCCTTCCTGCCTGGGCCAGTTTGGATTTGGGAAGATGAATGAGAGTGGGCAACGCCTCCTGGAGTTCTGCTGCCGTCATGATCTCTGCATCACTAATTCCTTCTTCGACACCAAGCCCCAGCATAAGGTTTCCTAGAGACATCCCAGGTCTAAGCATTGGCTCCAACCCGACCTGGTGCTTACGGGGCGTAGCAATCTGAGAAACATCAAACTGGCCCGCAGCTTCCAGAGAGCAGATTGTGACACCGACCACTCTCTCGTCGTTTGCAGAGTAAAGTTCCAGCCCCGGAAAATCCACAGAGCAAAGAAGGAAGGAAGACCACGCATTAACATAAACAAGACCCGTGACCTTCACAAGGTGGAGGAATTCACTGCTGTGCTGGTAAGAAGCCTTCGTGTACCACCTTGCGATAGCGCAAGTAAGAGGTGGTCACATCTCAGGGGCACTATTTTCAACACTGCCATGTCCACCTTCGGTAAGAGACAGATTGGTTCGAGGCCAGTGCAGAGGAACTGTTGCCCCTCGTAGAGGAAAAGAGACGAGATCTCTCATCTTACAAGAACCTGCCCTCAGAAAGGAACCTACAAGTCCTCCGTACTGCCTGTAGTAGAGTTCAACAAACTGCGAGACGTTGTGCTAACGATTACTGGCTTCGACTCTGTTCCAGCATCCAGACTGCGGCCACTGTCGGCAACATAAGAGGCATGTACGAAGGGATCAAACAGGCAACAGGCCCTACACAAAACTGGACCGCCCCTTTGAAGTCAGCCGCTGGAGAGATCATTAAAGACCGTGATCAACAGATGAATCGTTGGGTGGAACATTACTCCGAACTCTACTCCAGAGAGAATTTGGTCACCGTAGAGGCTTTGGACACAATTGAATGCCTACCCATCATGGAAGAACTTGATCCAACTGTGGAAGAAGTTGAGAAAGCAGTGGATTCAATTTCCTCTGGGAAGGCCCCAGGAGACGACGGGATTCCGCCTGAAGTTCTCAAGTGCGCTCGTGGAACACTTAAAACTGAGCTTCATGAACTTCTGTGCCAGTGCTGGAGGGAGGGCTCGGTGCCACAAGACATGAGAGATGCAAACATCATCACTCTCTACAAAAATAAAGGTGACAGAAGCGATGTAAACAACTATCGCGGCATCTCCCTCCTCAGCGTCGTCGGCAAACTCTTCACCAGGGTCATCTTGTCAGGCTTCAGATTCTTACTGAAAGAGTGTACCCCGAGTCACAGTGTCGTTTCCGAGCAGAGAGGTCGACCACTGACATGGTGTTCTCCTGAGACAGCTTCAAGAAAAGTGCAGGGAGCAGAGAAAAGCCCTGTACATAGCCTTCATTGACCTTACAAAGGCCTTCGATCTCGTGAGCAGGGACGGACTCTTCAAGATCTTGGCCAAAATTGACTGTCCACCCATCCTACTCAGCATGATACAATCGTTCCACAAGGACATGAAGGGGACAGTCGTGTACGACGGCTCAACTTCTGAACCATTCAACATGAACAGAGGTGTTAAACAGAGGTGTGTTCTTGCTCCAACCCTGTTCGGCATCTTCTTCGCGATCCTCGTCAAGCATGCCTTTGGAACAACCACAGAGGCGCATCTATCTCCGTACAAGATCTGATGGAAAGCTCTATAATCTATCCAGACTCCGAGCAAAGACAAAAGTACAGATGCGAATCCCCAGGGAGTTCCTCTTCGCCGAGGACGCAGCGATCACCACACACACAGCAGAAGGCCTGCAGCAGCTACTCAACCGCTTTACCGCAGCCTGTTCCGCATTTGGCCTGACAATCAGCCTGAAGAAGACACAGGTGATGGGACAAGATGTCAATGAGCTACCCTGTATAAATATAGCAGACTATGCGCTGGAGGCAGTTCACGAGTTTGTGTACCTGGGCTCCACAATCTCAGACACCCTCTCCCTGGACACTGAGCTCAACAGGCGTATCAGGAAGGCCGCAACAACACTGGCCAGGCTCACAAAGTGCGTTTGGGAAAATGTCCAACTGACAGTGCACACCAAGATACAAGTCTGCGTTTCAAAGATGCCTGCAAACGAGACTTGAAGCAGTTGAACATTGATATCATCACAAGGGAGGCAGCAGCTGCGGACAGATCTGCCTGGAGATGCAAAGTGCAGAAGGGACTCAAGCAATTCGAGGATAGACTGAAAAGGCAGGCTGAGGATAATAGACTTCAGAGGAGGTCTCGACCACTGTCAGACTCACCCGCTTCGGCGTTTACCTGTGCTCGCTGCAGTCGGGACTGTCATTCTCGGGCTAGCCTTCACAGCCGCCACAGGCGCCGCATCACTACAACAACCAGACACCCAGGCCCGGGGTCCCGGGGCACAACGCCTTAACCCCACGGGACTGACGGATGCCAACTACTACTATATGTAGAAGTTACACATGTAAATATGATTAAGTGTGAGAACCTTCGCGAGAATAATATAATTAATTATTATAATTAATTATATTTTTCTCGCGGCGGATATCACTCATAATTATATATTCACATTATAATTATAATAATACTACTAATAATAATAATAATTTTAATTATTATTATTATTATTATTATTGTTATCATTATTATTATCACTTTATATCTGTTTAATATCACGTTAAGAACCATTTGTACTTTTTGTGTACATGTGTAGTTGGAACAATGTGTACTTTATGTGTAGCTGGAACAATGTGTACTTTGTGTGTCTATGTGTAGCTGGAACAATGTGTACTTTATGAGTATATGTGTAGCTGGAACAATGTGTACTTTATGAGTATATGTGTAGCTGGAACAATGTGTACTTTATGTGTATATGTGTAGCAGGAACAATGTGTACTTTATGTATATATGTGTAGCAGGAACAATGTGTACTTTATGTATATATGTGTAGCAGGAACAATGTGTACTTTATGTGTATATGTGTAGCAGGAACAATGTGTACTTTATGTGTATATGTGTAGCAGGAACAATGTGTACTTTATGTATATATGTGTAGCAGGAACAATGTGTACTTTATGTATATATGTGTAGCTAGAACAATGTGTACTTTATGTATATATGTGTAGCTAGAACAATGTGTACTTTATGTATATATGTGTAGCAGGAACAATGTGTACTTTATGTATATATGTGTAGCAGGAACAATGTGTACTTTATGTGTATATGTGTAGCAGGAACAATGTGTACTTTATGTATATATGTGTAGCTAGAACAATGTGTACTTTATGTATATATGTGTAGCAGGAACAATGTGTACTGTATGTGTGCTGTGGGTGTCTGTATATACATACGTGTACTCACCTAATTGTGCTTGCGGGGGTTGAACTTTGGCTCTTTGGTCCCGCCTCTCAACTGTCAATCAACTGGTGTACAAGTTGCTGAGCCTACTGGGATACGAGGACATCGAGCTGGGATCAGGGCCTGACAGCTGAGTGGACAGCGCTCAGAGTTCGTAGGCTATTGCGGGTTTTATCCCCAGTGGAGGCGGAAACAACTTGGCAGAGTTTCTTTCACCCTTGTGGACGTGTTCACCTAGCAGTAAATAGGTACCTGGGAGTTAGACAGCTGCTACGGCCTGCTTCTTGGGGATGTGTAACAAAAAGGAGGCCTGGTCGAGGGGACGCTAAGCCCCGAAATCATCACAAGATAACCTCAAGATAGGGAGACAGGAAGCTTGGATAGGAGGCCGGAGGAAAGGATCGGTACCCAACTTTGGACTATCGGGAATCGAACGCGGAGCGTCTAAGCTACAAGGCTGACGTTGTACCAACTAGTCCATCCTGGTGTTGTAGTAACTTTACCCACAACCTTGATGCACCAACAACTGACACTCCACTTAACACATTGCTACTTCGTCTAAATAGATACTGTACGTCTAAATAAATAAATAAATAAATAAAGTGTATTCCATTTATAATAACCAGGACCCGGACTCACGAAGCGGTTACGCAAGTACTCACGAACCTGTCCATCTTTTCTCAATCTTGGCGACGTTGTTTACAAATATTAAACAGTTAATGAGTTCCGAAGCACCTGGAGGCTGCTTATAACAATAACAACAGTTGATTGGCAAGTTTTTATGTTTTAGACTGTATAATATATGTAACCAAAGCCGTCAATGATTGAAGAAAGATGGTCACGTTCGTAAGTACTAGCGTAACTGCTTCGTGAATCTGGCCCTTGGGCTCCAGGACGACTTCGTAGCGGTTCACAGATAGTAAACTGTTTAGTAAATAACGAATCAGCCGCCACGATTACGAGGTTAAGTTACAGAGCTCTTAACTAGTCACGTAAGTGCTTTAACGTTGGTGATGTCCTGACCAGGATTCACTCTTAGTCTGGAGTGAACCATTCTGAGTTTATGCCCATCATTCTGAGTGTATGCTCATCATTCTGAGTGTATGCTCATCATTCTGAGTGTATGCCCATCATTCTGAGTGTATGCTCATCATTCTGAGTGTATGCCCATCATTCTGAGTGTATGCCCATCATTATGAGTGTATGCCCATCATTCTGAGTGTATGCTCATCATTCTGAGTGTATGCCCATCATTCTGAGTGTATGCCCATCATTCTGAGTGTATGTGCATCATTCTGAGTGTATGCTCATCATTCTGAGTGTATGCCCATCATTCTGAGTGTATGCCCATCATTATGAGTGTATGCCCTTCATTCTGAGTGTATGCCCATCATTCTGAGTGCATGTGCATCATTCTGAGTGTATGCCCATCATTCTGAGTGTATGCCCATCATTCTGAGTGTATGTGCATCATTCTGAGTGTATGTGCATCATTCTGAGTGTATGCCCATCATTCTGAGTGTGTGTGCATCATTCTGAGTGTATGCCCATCATTCTGATTGTATGTGCATCATTCTGAGTGTATGCCCATCATTCTGAGTGTATGCCCATCATTCTGAGTGTATGTGCATCATTCTGAGTGTATGTGCATCATGCTGAGTGTATGCCCATCATTCTGATGTTTATGTGCATCATTCTGAGTGTATGCTCATCATTCTGAGTGTATGTGCATCATTCTGAGTGTATGTGCATCATTCTGAGTGTATGTGCATCATTCTGAGTGTGTGTGCATCATTCTGAGTGTATGCCCATCATTCTGATTGTATGTGCATCATTCTGAGTGTATGCCCATCATTCTGAGTGTATGCCCATCATTCTGAGTGTGTGTGCATCATTCTGAGTGTATGCCCATCATTCTGAGTGTATGCCCATCATTCCGAGTGTATGCCCATCATTCTGAGTGTATGCCCATCATTCTGAGTGTATGTGCATCATTCTGAGTGTATGTGCATCATGCTGAGTGTATGCCCATCATTCTGAATGTTTATGTGCATCATTCTGAGTGTATGCTCATCATTCTGAGTGTATGTGCATCATTCTGAATGTATGTGCATCATTCTGAGTGTATGCTCATCATTCTGAGTGTATGTGCATCATTCTGAGTGTATGTGCATCATTCTGAGTGTATGCCCATCATTCTGAGTGTATGTGCATCATTCTGAGTGTATGTCCATCATTCTGAGTGTATACCGATCATTCTGAGTGTATGTGCATCATTCTGAGTGTATGTGAATTATTCTGAGTGTATGTGCATCATTCTGAGTGTGTACTCACCTAGTTGTGCTCACCTAGTTGTGGTTGCGGGGGTTGAGCTCTGGTTCTTTGGTCCCGCCTCTCAACTGTCAATCAACTGGTGTACAGATTCCTGAGCCTATTGGGCTTTATCATATCTACATTTGAAACTGTGTATGGAGTCAGCCTCCACCACATCACTGCCTAATGCATATACTTGGGTGGAACTTTTGTAGCCATTCCCTTAGTTTGTCTAGGTCATCTTGTAGCCTCATACTATCCTCCTCTGTCCTGATCCTCCTCATAATTTTTGCATCATCAGCAAACATCGAGAGGAACGAGTCAATTCCTTCTGGGAGATCATTTACGTTTATCAGAAACAGCATAGGTCCAAGGACTGATCCCTGTGGGACTCCACTGGTGACTCCCCTCCACTCCGAGACCTCACCTCTCACGGTGACTCGCTGAGTCCTATTGCTTAGGTACTCTCTTATCCAGTGGAGTACCTTCCCTTTCACTCCTGCCTGCATCTCCAGTTTGTGCACTAGTCTCTTATGTGGTACTGTGTCAACAGCTTTCTTGAAGTCCCGAAATATGCAGTCTGCCCAGCCCTCTCTCTCTCTCCTGCCTGATTTTTGTTGCCTGGTCATAAAACTCAATTAATCCTGTTAGGCATGATTTGCCATCTCTGAACCCATGCTGATGTTGTGTGACAAAGTTCTTCCGCTCCAGATGTTCCACTAGCTTTTTCGGACAATCTTCTCCATCATCTTGCATGGAATGCAAGTTAGGAACACTGGCCTGTAGTTCAGTGCCTCCTGCATATCACCGTTCTTAAATATTGGGACTACATTGGCCGTCTTCCAAATTTTTGGCAGTTCACCTGTTACCAGTGACTTGTTGTACACTATGGAGAGTGGTAGGTACAAAGCTTCTGCTCCTTCCTTTAGAATCCATGGTGAGATTCCATCCGGGCCTATAGCCTTTGTCACGTCCAAATCTAGCAAATGCTTCTTCACCTCCCCACTGGTAATCTCAAACTCCTCTAGTGGTGTCTGGTTTGATGTTTCCTCCCTTATCTCTGGAACTTCTTCTTGCTCTGAGGAGAAGACCTCCTGGAATTTCTTATTAACATCTTCGCACACTTCTTTGTCGTTTGTAGTGAATCTTTCTGCCCCTATCCTCAGTTTCATTACCTGTTCCTTCACTGTTGTTTTCCTCCTGATGTGACTATGCAGCAGTTAGGGTTGAGTCTTTGCCTTGCTCGCTATGTCATTTTCATATTGCCTCTCTACCTCTCTTCTCACCCTGACGTATTCATTCCTGGTGCTCTGGTACCTTTCTCTGCTCTCTAGTGTCCTGTTATTTCTATAGTTTCTCCATGCCATTTTACTTAGCTGCTTTGCTAGCTTACAACTCTGATTAAACCATGGGTTTCTCATCTTCATTTCATTTTTTTCCTCTTGGACTGGGACGAACTTGTCTGCTGCCTCCTTACACTTCTGTGTGATGTAGTCCATCATGTCTTGAACCGTCTTTCCTCTGAGCTCTGTTTCCCAAGCTATTTCAGTTAGGAATTTTCTCATCTCCTCATAGTCTCTCTTCCGGAATGCCGGCCTCTTGCTTTCTGGTCCCTTCCTTGAGTACATTAACCCTTCTTCGACCAGATATTCAAACAACAGTACACTGTGATCATTAGTGTATCATTCTGAGTGTGTGTGCATCATTCTAAGTGTATGTGCATCATTCTGAGTGTATGTGTATCATTCTGAGTGTATGTGCATCATTATGAGTGTATGTGCATCATTCTGAGTGTATGTGCATCATTATGAGTGTATGTGCATCGTTCTGAGTGTATGTGCATCATTATGAGTGCATGTACATCATTATGAGTGCATGTGCATCATTCTGAGTGTATGTGTATCATTCTGAGTGTATTGCCATCATTCCGAGTGTATGCCCATCATTCTGAGTGTGTGACCATAATTCTGAGTCCATGCCCATCCTGCTGATTGTATGCCGTTCATTTTGAGTGTATGTGCATCATTCTGAGTGCATGTGAATCATTCTGAGTGATTATTCTATGACTATGAGTGACTGAGTGATTCTCATCATGCATGAGTGACTAAATTACTAATTAAATTACTACACCAGGTGTATGACACACAGTACTACACCAGGTGTATGACACACATTACTACACCAGGTGTATGACACACAGTACTACACCTGGTGTATGACACACAGTACTACACCTGGTGTATGACACACATTACTACACCAGGTGTATGACACACAGTACTACACCTGGTGTATGACACACATTACTACACCAGGTGTATGACACACATTACTACACCTGGTGTATGACACACATTACTACACCTGGTGTATGACACACAGTACTACACCTGGTGTATGACACACATTACTACACCAGGTGTATGACACACAGTACTACACCTGGTGTATGACACACATTACTACACCAGGTGTATGACACACAGTACTACACCTGGTGTATGACACACAGTACTACACCTGGTGTATGACACACATTACTACACCAGGTGTATGACACACATTACTACACCAGGTGTATGACACACATTACTACACCAGGTGTATGACACACAGTACTACACCTGGTGTATGACACACATTACTACACCAGGTGTATGACACACATTACTACACCAGGTGTATGACACACATTACTACACCAGGTGTATGACACACATTACTACACCAGGTGTATGACACACATTACTACACCTGGTGTATGACACACATTACTACACCAGGTGTATGACACACATTACTTCACCAGGTGTATGACACACAGTACTACACCTGGTGTATGACACACATTACTACACCAGGTGTATGACACACAGTACTACACCTGGTGTATGACACATTACTACACCTGGTGTATGACACACAGTACTACACCTGGTGTATGACACACAGTACTACACCTGGTGTATGACACACATTACTTCACCTGGTGTATGACACACAGTACTACACCAGGTGTATGACACACAGTACTACACCTGGTGTATGACACACATTACTTCACCTGGTGTATGACACACATTACTACACCAGGTGTATGACACACATTACTACACCTGGTGTATGACACACAGTACTACACCTGGTGTATGACACACATTACTACACCAGGTGTATGACACACATTACTACACCAGGTGTATGACACACAGTACTACACCAGGTGTATGACACACATTACTACACCAGGTGTATGACACACAGTACTACACCTGGTGTATGACACACAGTACTACACCTGGTGTATGACACACAGTACTACACCTGGTGTATGACACACATTACTACACCAGGTGTATGACACACAGTACTACACCTGGTGTATGACACACATTACTACACCTGGTGTATGACACACATTACTACACCAGGTGTATGACACACATTACTACACCTGGTGTATGACACACATTACTACACCTGGTGTATGACACACAGTACTACACCAGGTGTATGACACACATTACTACACCTGGTGTATGACACACATTACTACACCTGGTGTATGACACACAGTACTACACCAGGTGTATGACACACAGTACTACACCAGGTGTATGACACACATTACTACACCTGGTGTATGACACACAGTACTACACCTGGTGTATGACACACATTACTACACCTGGTGTATGACACACAGTACTACACCTGGTGTATGACACACATTACTACACCAGGTGTATGACACACATTACTACACCTGGTGTATGACACACAGTACTACACCTGGTGTATGACACATTACTACACCTGGTGTATGACACACAGTACTACACCAGGTGTATGACACACAGTACTACACCTGGTGTATGACACACATTACTACACCAGGTGTATGACACACATTACTACACCTGGTGTATGACACACATTACTACACCTGGTGTATGACACACAGTACTACACCTGGTGTATGACACATTACTACACCTGGTGTATGACACACATTACTACACCAGGTGTATGACACACATTACTACACGTGGTGTATGACACACATTACTACACCAGGTGTATGACACATTACTACACCAGGTGTATGACACATTACTACACCAGGTGTATGACACACAGTACTACACCTGGTGTATGACACACATTACTACACCTGGTGTATGACACACAGTACTACACCAGGTGTATGACACATTACTACACCAGGTGTATGACACATTACTACACCAGGTGTATGACACACATTACTACACCAGGTGTATGACACACATTACTACACCAGGTGTATGACACACATTACTACACCTGGTGTATGACACACATTACTACACCTGGTGTATGACACACATTACTACACCTGGTGTATGACACACATTACTACACCTGGTGTATGACACACATTACTACACCTGGTGTATGACACACATTACTACACCAGGTGTATGACACACATTACTACACCTGGTGTATGACACACATTACTACACCTGGTGTATGACACACATTACTACACCTGGTGTATGACACACATTACTACACCTGGTGTATGACACACATTACTACACCTGGTGTATGACACACATTACTACACCTGGTGTATGACACACAGTACTACACCAGGTGTATGACACATTACTACACCAGGTGTATGACACATTACTACACCAGGTGTATGACACACATTACTACACCAGGTGTATGACACACATTACTACACCAGGTGTATGACACACATTACTACACCAGGTGTATGACACACATTACTACACCTGGTGTATGACACACATTACTACACCTGGTGTATGACACACATTACTACACCTGGAGTATGACACATGTGGCCTGGCTTGTTATGGACCTATTGTTGGGTCATTTGTTACTTCTCCAAGTACGATGTAAAATCCAATTGCACCGCCAAAGTTCAGCAGGGGTTCGATACCCGGATTGTTGCTTGGTAACATCAGTGCTCTACCTGCAGACGCAGCTGGAGGGCACAGTGTGGTGCCCTCAGTGTAGGCTGCTGACCTCCACCATGCTCTGACCTCATCACCTGTTGACCACTCACAACCATAGTCCTTTGATATGATCTTCTGGGATTGGTCGGCGGACCCGGACAGCTCATGGCACCATGCCTGGTGTCACCGCGCTCTGATGGATGGTGACACTGTCACTGAGCGGTATGTGGTCAACTCCCATATCTCTAGAGGGAGGGGGGCTCAGTTCACCCCCACTACCACCAAACACCTACATTTTGCACCCTATAAATAATGATGGGGTTTCCCATACGAGGCGAGGGGCGAACAGTTACGCAAGAGGAGTTAGACACACTTATTTTTTTCTGGGCTGATGAATTGACTGAAAAATTAGTCCACGGTACCATCAGAAGGTACCGTGTCCCCTCCCCCCCGGCACTGTACCTATGTCGACCCCATTACAACTGAACCAGTCGTCAGAGGTCACAACCGTTGACCTCTTGCTACTCCTCTCGTAGAGACGACTCCAGTGACCTCCAACAAGACAAACTTTGGACATCAACGAACGAAGGCAGATGTCGCAAGCACTGTGCAAGCAATAAATTAGGGCTCTGAGAGATGTATCTCTCACAGTCGGTCGCGTCCACAGTCACTGCTGCTCGCATACACCAACACGGGAAACAGTGTCGTGGAGGCGCAGACCGCTAGAGTGCGCACAACGAGACAAGCACACTCGGCCGAGATATCAACACGACCAATATTTGCGAGGTAAATACCGGTCGGTAAAACCAGATTTCTGGAATAGAGATTTGATTGCTCAACGAGTCCGCAATATTGGACATCAGAGCCCGACGGGAAAATATATTGGCATTTCTAATCACAAATATCAAATGCAATTGGCGGCCTTTTGCCCGACACTTTGGTCCCGCTCACACTCCAGCCTCCCACTGACGCTTAATCTAACCTGGTAATTTGGCTGCGTCTGTTGTGATTAGCGCCGGGCATGTTGATGGCTGGTGTATGTTGGCGTGTGTATGGTGTATGTTGGCGTGTGTGGTGTATGTTGGCGTGTGTGTGTGTGAATGTTGGTGTGTGTGGTGTATGTTGGCGTGTGTGGTGTATGTTGGCGTGTGTGGTGTATGTTGGTGTGTGTGGTGTATGTTGGGTGTGTGTGGTCTATGTTGGTGTGTGTGGTGTATGTTGGTGTGTGTGGTGTATGTTGGTGTGTGTAATGTATGTTGGTGTGTGTGGTGTATGTTGGTATGTGTGGTGTATGCTGATGTGTGTGGTGTATGTTGGCGTGTGTTGTGTATGTTGGGGTGTGTGGTGTATGTTGGCGTGTGTGTGGTGTATGTTGGCGTGTGTGTGGTGTATGTTGGCGTGTGTGGTGTATGTTGGTGTGTGTGGTGTATGTTGGCGTGTGTGGTGTATGTTGGGGTGTGTGGTATATATTGGCTGTGTGTGGGGTGTGTTGTGGTGTATGTTGGTGTGTGTGGTGTATGTTGGGGTGTGTGGTATATTTGGCATGTGTGTTGGCGTGTGTGGTGTATGTTGGTGTGTGTGGTGTATGTTGGCGTGTGTGTTATGTTGGTGTATGTTGGTGTGTGTGGTGTATGTTGGTGTGTGTCATACACCACACACACACCAACATACATT
>WNGS01096289.1:0-13278 GCA_020271785.1 Procambarus virginalis
ATGCGAGAGGCCCAGAGACCACAAGACACAAACAATGGAATCAATACAGGAAGAGGCCAACCCCCAAAATACCAACGATACAAAGATGCGAAAACAACTACACGGCAGTGAGGAGAGAGCAGAAGAACTTTTGAAAAAGGTATTGCAGACAAATGTAAACAGAACCAGTCTATTCTATAAATTCATAAACAACAATTGCAGGTAAAGATAATATTCAGAGGTTGAAAATGGGAAATAGATTCACGAAAAATGAAAAGGAATGTGTGAAACATTAAACGAAAAGTTCCAAAGTGTGTTTGTACAAAATGAAATCTTCAGGGAACCAGACACAATAAGAATTCCAGAGAACAACATAGAGCACATAGAGTGTCTAGAGACGAGTGGAAAAAATGCTCAAGGAGCTAAATAAGAACAAAGCAGTTGGTCCAGATGGAGTTTCACCATGGGTTCTGAGAGAATGTGCACCTGAGCTCAGCATCCCTCTTCAACTGATCTTTCAGGCATCCCTGTTTACAGGAGTTGTAGCTGATGTGTGGAAAAAGGCTAACATAGTTCCAATTTACAAGAGTGGAAGCAGGGAAGACCCCCTTAATTATAGACCGGTATCATTGACAAGTGTAATAGTCAAATATTGGAAAAATAATTAAACTAAATGGGTAGCACACCTGGAGAGAAATGATATAATATCAGACAGACAGTATGGTTTTCGATCTGGTAGATCCTGTGTATCGAATTTACTCAGTTTTTATGATCGAGCAACAGAGATATTACAGGAAAGAGATGGTTGGGCTGACTGCATCTATCTGGACCTAAAAAAGGCTTTCGACAGAGTTCCACATAAGAGGTTGTTCTGGAAACTGGAAAATATTGGAGGAGTGACAGGTACGCTTCTAACATGGATGAAAAATTTTCTGACTGATAGAAAAATGAGGGCTGTGATCAGAGGCAATGTATCGGACTGGAGAAATGTCACAAGTGGAGTACCACAGGGTTCAGTTCTTGCACCAGTGATGTTTATTGTCTACATAAATGATCTACCAGTTGGTATACAGAATTATATGAACATGTTTGCTGATGATGCTAAGATAATAGGAAGGATAAGAAATTTAGATGATTGTCATGCCCTTCAAGAAGACCTGGATAAAATAAGTATATGGCACCACTTGGCAAATGGAATTTAATGTTAATAAATGTCATGTTATGGAATGTGGAATAGGAGAACATAGACCCCACACAACCTATATATTATGTGAGAAATCTTTAAAGAACTCTGATAAAGAAAGAGATCTAGGGTGGTTCTAGATAGAACTATCACCTGAAGACCACATAAAGAATATTGTGCAAGGAGCCTATGCTATGCTTTCTAACTTCAGAATTGCTTTTAAATACATGGATGGCGATATACTAAAGAAATTGTTCATGACTTTTGTTAGGCCAAAGCTAGAATATGCAGCTGTTGTTTGGTGCCCATATCTTAAGAAGCACATCAACAAACTGGAAAAGGTGCAAAGACATGCTACTAAGTGGCTCCCAGAACTGAAGGCAAGAGCTACGAGGAAAGGTTAGAGCATTAAATATGCCAAAACTAGAAGACAGAAGAAAAAGAGGTGATATGATCACTACATACAAAATAGTAACAGGAATTGATAAATCGACAGGAAGATTTCCTGAGACCTGGAACTTCAAGAACAAGAGGTCATAGATATAAACTGGCTAAACACAGATGCCGAAGAAATATAAGAAAATTCACTTTCGCAGAGTGGTAGACGGTTGGAACAAGTTGGGGGAGAAGGTGGTGGAGGCCAAGACCGTCAGTAGTTTCAAAGCGTTATATGACAAAGAGTGCTGGGAAGACGGGACACCACGAGCGTAGCTCTCATCCTGTAACTACACTTAGGTAATTACATTAGTAATTACACACTACACACACACTCAAAAGGTGACACACCCCCAGGGTCAACACTGCAGCAGAGTTCTCCAGCATATTTCAACAATCCTAAGTATTGTAGTACAGGTTGATGGTAGTGAGGTGTCCCAGAGAACATAAAGGTATAGTGCTCTTGAAAATAGGTGAGATAACAGGAATGTGCTAAGGGAAGTGAAAAATCGGATGAGAAAAAGTTGCCCCTATAGTGTTTACAGTGCAGAGAACAACATTCAAGATGGCCACTGGCAAGTGGAAAAACAAACAGAGCTTGATTTTGAGGGATTCAATGAAGAAAGCATTGATATTAGCACTACATAACAAGTTGGTAAATTTAGATAGTATAGTGAACTCTCATGTAGAAATAATTCGTAATTGAAAGAAAGTAATGACCATTTGAATAGCAAAGTTTTATGTCTTGAGGATATAGTGAAAGACTTGCGCAAGGATAAGAATCATTGGAAACAAATTGCAAAGACATGGAAGAAGAAAATAAACTCTTAAAATAGCTTTGGAAGAAGTTAAGTAAATTTAAGCATAAATGACTACAATAGGTTAGCAAGGAAATTCAACAGGAGAAACAGCTTTTGTCAGCACAGATGGAGGAAGTTACACAGGGTATAGAACAGTGCAAGAAAGATATGCAACTCACCTATGCACAAGTGGCCAAGGAGAAGGAAAGAATTGAAGAAGCTGTAAAGGAAGTCAAACACTGCAGCAACCAAGATAAAACAAACATTAGGCTAGAAGTGAGAAAGAATTGGCATCTAACCGAAGTTGGTGCAAAACACAGTTGATCGGAGTAAGTCCCTGATCATTTTTGGTTGCAAAGAAAAGGAGATAACATCTAGGTCAGAAAGAGCTGTCGAAGAAGCTAAAGTAGTAGATAAAATTGTTGGCCTCGTAGAAGGTCTCACTACCATAGAGAATGTGTGCGACTACAGGAGAATAGGCAGGTACGTAAAAGGGAAAGATCGACCTTTGAGGATCACCCTAAACGGTGCCAAACAGATGGAAGAAGTACTAAGGAATGCTAGAAAATTGCAAAGTGATGAGGATGGGAAAGGGTGGTCGTTAAGACGAGATCTTTCAAAAGAAGACAGAGAGAAGCTGAAACTGAACCTCGCCGAGGCAAACGTTTAAATGAGAACAGGAATGAAGAAGAAATCAATTCTTTTTTCTACAAAGTGTTAGGGGTAGGCAAACCAGTAAAGTGGTACATAAAGGCAAACCAACAAAATCAATAGAGAGAGGGGATTGAGAATAGGAGAGGGGGAGTGAAAATAAGGAGAGAGGGAGTGAAGAATAGGAGAGGGGACAAGTTCCAGAAGATTGCATATACCAACATAGATGGAGTGAGTTCGAAGATACTGGAGTTAAGTGATGTAATACAGCTGCAGACACCAGACATTGTTGCACTCACGGAGACAAAACTTGAAGATGTTATTTTAAATGAGGTCATATTCCCAAGGGGCTACTCAATTGGAGACGGGACAGAAAAATTAGGAAAGGCGGTGGTGTTGCTGTGCTGGTAAAAGAACACCTAAAGGTGAAGGAAATAATGACTGCCAATCCACAAGAAGTTGACATAATAGCACTAGAGATCTGCCATGAGGATGATAAACTAATGATAATAAATGCATATAGTCCACCGCCAAGCAGCACATGGTCAAAGGAGGAGCTAGATAGTAACGAGAAGGTCTTATAACATAATGAGAGAGATTATAGCGAGAGCGGATAACGATAGATCACGACTGTTGATAGTCGGTGACTTCAACTTGAAATCCATAGACTGGGAAGCATATGAAGCTAAAACAGAGATTTTTGGACCTGTAGATTTGTAGACCTCATCCTGGAAACATCTTGTATCAACATTGTGACGGTAAGTAGTGAGTATGGTGTTCGGCGTCTTCCACTGGCAGATGTTAATGCTTTTGTCACACAAAAACCAAAGTAAAAAAAGAAGACTGCTTGTTTGATAATCTGTGGTAAGGTAAGGGAAGAGACACAAAACACAATAATAAACAATGACATTTAATAAATCTAAAAAAACAAAGCAAAGTAAATAAAGACATTTCTTGGCTGATCAAAGGGCAAGTCAACAAGTGGAAAAATAATATAAAAAGAATGAATTTAAATGAACAATGGGACATGGAGGACATACAATAATGAATAATAAAGAAATGGTGCTGGGAATATATGCGCTAGCTATAAGCCTCTATTTGATCACACGAGGTGAGTCAACTAGGTGTTCATAGCGTGAGAGCACGAGATATTCTGACTGGTAGTGCTGCCAGTTATCCCGACGTTGCCTTGGTGAGGAATGTGGTTGGCGTAGAACTGAAGTGGTGTGTTCTCGAACGGCCAATGAGAATGCAGGAATGCCGGTCACAGGTAGTTTGTGGCAGTTGAAGGGGTCAGCGCGTCGACCAGGTGTGCAGGATGGGGGGGAGAGGGGAGTTGCAGGTGCGTGGCTGGTCTTGATATATACGTTTAAGCCACTGTAAAACGTATCTTGAATATGTCTGGGAATGTGATGAAGAAGGAAGAGCAGGCTAAATCTCTGGGAAGAGATTATCGTCACAACTCTCCCCCGAACCTGCGGTTTGGTGAAGTCACGTTCTCGGGAGGTAGAGTGTAGATGGAGTTACTTCTACCTCATGAACTCTAGATAGGGCGTCTGCGATGATGTTATCAGGCCCCTTGATGTAACAGATCTTAAATTGAAGCCTTGAAGATATAAGCCCATCGCAGCAGACGTTGGTTATTGAATTGGGCTTGATGTAGGAATCGTAGAGGGTTGTGGTCCGAGTAAATTGTAGTGGACCGAGCACCTTGTAGGTATGGTGCAAAGTGTTGCAGGCTCAGGATGATGGAGAGGAGTTCCTTTTCTATAGTGCTGTAGTTTTTCTGATGAGGCTTCAGCTTGTAGCTGTAGTAGCTGACAGGTAGAACCTCCTCGCCTCGTTGCTGCATTAGGACACTTCCGATGCCGGTACCACTGGCGTCGACATGGAGGATGAAAGGCTTCTTGGTATCTGGTGAGGCGAGAATAGGATTAGAACAGAGGAGGAATTTGAGTTGTTCGAAGGCAACGGTTTGCTCCCTGGTCCAATTATACCGTTGCTTGGGACTGGTTAAGGTGATTAAGGGTGTTGCAACCGTGCTAAAGTTCCTCACAAACCTACGGTAATAAGAAGCAAGACCAAGGAAGCGCAGGAGCTGCTTCCTGGTAGTAGGCTGTGGATACTGTTGGATGGCTTGAATATGGATATTTAACGGAGCTAGGCTGCCACTCCCTATAACATGACCCAGATACCGCACTTTACCTTTGGCAAAAGTGGACTTGCCCAGATTGATGGTGAGGCCGGCTTTCAGGAGCTTGGTGAACAATCGTTGTAGCTGGAGCAGGTGTTCACTCCAGGTGTTGGATGCTACAACGATATCATCCAAATAGGCGTAGGTGTTGTCCAAGCCCTGGATGACGCCGTTGACAGCTCTCTGAAAGGTGGCTGGGGCATTGCAGAGTCCAAAGGGAAGCCGGTTATATCTGAAAAGTCCGAAAGGGGTGATGAAGGCAGACAGTTCCTTAGCTCGCTCCGTTAAACACACCTGGTAATAGCCCTTGAGTAAGTCTACCTGGGACAGGTAGCGGGCATTACCAATGGCATCAAGGATATCATCGATCCTAGGTAATGGGTATGCGTCCTTTATAGTAACGTCGTTTAGTTTCCTATAATCCGTACAAAGACGGATCTTACCGTGAGGTTTGGGAACCAAGATGCATGGTGAGGCCCAGGGGGACTCACAGGGGGTAGCCAGTCCATGGTCCAAGAGGTACTGTACCTCAGCACGCATGACTTCCGTTTTGCTAGGGCTGATTCGGTAGAACGGTTGGCGAATCGGCCGGGTGTCAGGTAGCAGTTGGTTGTCGTGCCGAGTCACAGCACACTCTTGTGGATCATCTCGAAACAACTCCTGATGTTTTCTGATGAGTTGGATGAGTGAAGCACTATTATCGTCCTGAAAGTGATCATGGATGTTAGTAAGGATTTCCGAATTAGAAAGCGCTGTCTGAGTGTCAGTGCTTTCGGAAGGAGAAGCAGGGAAGTTCTCACTGTGGCTGTATGGACCTGTAAAGGTGGAATAGGTGGTTAGCACAGTGGGAGGAACACCATGGTAAAGTTTGAGCAGATTGATATGCACAGCTGGGTCTTCCGCCGCCTATCAGGGGTTTCGAGAACGTAGTTGAAGTTGTTCCGGCACTCCTTAACACGATAGGGTCCTGAGAACCTGTTTTGTAAAGGAGAACCTGGGATAGGGAAATAGGCAAGAACTAAGTTTCCCGGTTTAACCCTTACGCTGCTCAGGGGTCCTGGGGACATTTACACCCCTGTGCTCAAGAAAAAAAAAATCCAAAAAATTTTTTCGTCTTTTAAACACGTTAATTTGTGTCCCCTGAGCACGGGAAAAATAGCAAAAAAATCGTAGGTCACATATTTTGGGCGCAATTGACCGAGGAAGTCTGGCAAAAAGTGGGCGTTGACAGAGCGGTCGCCAGGGCCGGTCAGCGTCACCCGCGCTGACAGATGGAAGTTGCCACAAAGATATTATTACCTAATTGTTTCAATGTCTCCGATTGATTTTTTCTTAGTTTTTTTGCAGTAATATTATTCAATAGTGTGTATTGTAATATATTTATATAATAAAAGTGGTGAATAAACGCTATACTCAAACGTATGGTGTGCATATTAGTAATTCAATTATTATGTTCATAAAACAATAAACAAATAGTTTTGCTGCTATTACACTCTATACACAGGTTATATATAAGTATCTGCATATTTTGGTCTGCACTCGCTGCCACTCCCTCAACACACGCACTAAACTTTCTCCCCCAACAATACCATTTGTGGTGTTATTACACTATATACAGACGTTATATATAAGTATGTATATATTTTGTTCACCACAACTGTACAGCAAAGCTGATATAGTTAGTTCAGGCACTAAGAGTCGTCGGTATACACAGCTGGCGGCTGCGGCTCCCTCACTCATTCAAGGTCACACGCACTAAACTTTCTCCCCCAACAATACTGTTTTCAGTGTTATTACCCTATATACACATATTATATATAAATATCTACATTTTATGCACTGTAACTGTACACCTAAGCTTGTAGTGAGCCCAAAGAGCATAGTGGCCACCCTCTAAACAGCTTGACAAATCGTGCAGACGACGTCACCTCCGTCACCCAAATGGCTCCTCCCAGCATAATCCTTTTGCTGTTATTACACTAATACACACATTATATATAAGTATCTACATTTGTGTTCACCATAGAGAACCACTGAGCTGGTATGGTGAATGTAAACAATAACAGGTGGCCACACAGTCAGTAAACGATGCTGTCTCCTCAGTCTCTCAGCATCACTCCTCCCACAGCGCTAATTATTACAACAATCCTGCTATTATCACAACCCTGGTTATTTATATCACAGTCACGGGTCATCTGTAATATTGTCATCACTAAATAATAACAGTTATATATTTATTTTGACATTTTTCGGTGATGCTGTGGTCACAAGCTGAACAGCAATGCTGATCGCTCATGCTGCGTGCGCCAGCCTTGGTTGCTCCAACAGTACTGTGCCTCTCACACCTGAGAATATTGCCCACGATTTTTTTTTAAATTGCGTCAGTTTACAAGAGCCCTGAGGAAGCTACTGTGAACGCCGTGTAGCCGCGGGCCATTTGAATCGGGAATGGCACCCTATGGCGTATATATACGCCATGCGCACCGTGGACATGTTACTCAGGGCGTATATATACGCCATGCGCAGTTTAAGGGATAAGGAAAGGAGAAACATGTTCCTGAAAATAGTATACACCAACGTAGATGGAGTGAGATCAAAGATACTGGTATTAAGTGATATAATACAGCTGCAGACACCAGACATTGTTGCACTCACAGAGACAAAACTTGAAGATGTAATTTTAAATGAGGTCATATTCCCAAGGGGCTACTCAATTTGGAGACGGGACAGAAAAATTAGGAAAGGCAGTAGCGTTGCTGTGCTGGTGAAAGAACACCTAAAGGTGAACGAAATAATTATTGCCAATCCACGAGAAGTTGACATAATGGCACTTAAGATCTGCCATGAGGATGATAAACTAATGATCATAAATGCATATAGTCCACCACCAAACAACACATGGACAAAGGAGGAGCTAGATAGGAAACGAGAGGGTCTTATAACAATAATGAGGGAGATTATAACGAGAGCAGATAAAGATAGATCACGACTGTTGATAGTCAGCTACTTTAACGTGAAATCCATAGACTGGGAAGCATATAAAGCTATAACAGAGGATTTTTGGACCTGTAGATTTGTAAACTTCATCCTGGAACATTCTTCATTCTTGTATCAACATGTTAAACAAGCTACTCTTCAAGTCACTTGTGTTGTCCAGTCTTGGGTACTGCTCAGTACTCACTTCCCCCTTCAGAGCAGGAGAGATTGCTGAAATAGAGGGAATACAGAGAACATATACGGCATTACATAAACACGATAAAGAGCCTAAATTATTGGGATCGCCTCAAAGCCCTCCAAATTTACTCATTAGAAAGAAAACGAGAGAGATATCAAATAATATACACATGGAAAATACTGGAGGGCCAAGTACCAAATCTACACAGTAAAATAACAACGTACTGGAGTGAACGATATGGAAGAAAATGCAGAATAGAACCAGTGAAGAGCAGGGGTGCCATAGGCACAATCAGAGAACACTGTATAAACATCAGAGGTCCACGGTTGTTTAACACCCTCCCATCGAACATAAGAAATATTGCCGGAACAACCATGGTCATCTTCAAGAGGAAACTTGATTGTTTCCTCCAAGGAGTGCCGGACCAACCGGGCTGTGGTGGGTATATGGGCCTATGGGCCGCTGCAAGCAACAGCCTAGTGGACCGAACTCTCACAAGTCAAGCCTGGCCTCGGGCCGGGCTTGGGGAGTAGAAGAACTCCCAGAACATCATCAACCAGGTAAGCTACAAGGATAAGGGAAGGTGACGTTCCCTCCATGCTAGATTTGATATTTACCAGGAAGGAGGAGGAGATATTTGACATTCAGTACCGTCCTCCCTTGGGTAAAAGTGACCATGTCTTTTTGGGAATAAAGTATGCAATGCGTTATAATCTGGAAGAAATGAAGGAAGTTGAAGCAGTTGGAAAAACCTGACTTCAGGCGAGGACATTATGGCGACCTTAGAAAATATTTTAGTGAGTATAATTGGACAGACTTGTAACTAGGCAAGGAAGTAAATGAGATGTATGTCAAGTTTTGTGAAATATATGATAAAGGCACAAAAAAAATTATACCAAAACAGAGATGCAGAACTAGGAAACAGGATTGGTTCAATAGAAATTGCGAGAGGGCCAGAGACCAAAAGACACAAAAATGGAATCAATACAGGAAGAGGCCAAACCCCCAAACATACCAGCGATACAAAGATGCGAGAAACAACTACACTGCAGTGAGGAGAGAGGCAGAAAGAAATTTTGAAAGAGGGATTGCAGACAAATGTAAAACAGAACCAGGTCTATTATATAAATTCATAAACAACAAATTGCAGGTAAAGGATAATATTCAGAGGTTGAAAATGGGAAATAGATTCACGGAAAATGAAAAGGAAATGTTTGAAACATTAATTAGACCTGGACAAAATAAGTATATGGAGCAACACTTGGAAAATGGAATTTAATGTGAATAAATACCATGTTATGGAATGTGGAATTGGAGAACATAGACCCCACACAACCTATAAATTATGTGAGAAATCTTCAAAGAATTCTGACAAAGAACGGGATCTAGGGGTGGTTCTAGATAGAAAACTGTCACCTGAGGACCACATTAAGAACATTGTGCGAGGAGCCTATGCTACTCTTTCTAACTTCAGAATTGCTTTTAAATACATGGAAGGGAGCCGGTCGGCCGAGCGGACAGCACGCTGGACTTGTGATCCTGTGGTCCAAGGTTCGATCCCAGGCGCCGGCGAGAAACAATGGGCAGAGTTTCTTTCACCCTATGCCCCTGTTACCTAGCAGTAAAATAGGTACCTGGGTGTTAGCTGTCACGGGCTGCTTAATGGGGGTGGAAGCCTGGTCGAGGACTGGGCCGCGGGGACACTAAAAAGCCCCGAAATCATCACAAGTTAACCTCAAGATGGAGAAATACTAAAGAAATTGTTTACCACTTTTGTTAGACCAAGGCTGGAATATGCAGTGGTTGTATGGTGCCCATATCTTAAGAAGCACATTAACAAACTGGAAAATGTGCAACAACATACCACTAAGTGGCTCCCAGAACTGAAGGACAAGAGCTACGAGGATAGGTTAGAGGCATTAAATATGCAAAAACTAGAAGACAGAAGAAAAAGAGGTGATATGATCACTACATGCAAAATAGTAACAGGAATTGATTAAATCGATAGGGAAGATTTCCTGAGACCTGGAACTTTAAGAACAAGAGGTCATAGATTTAAACTAGCTAAACACAGATGCCGAAGAAATATAAGAAAATTCACTTTCGCAAACAGAGTGGTAGACAGTTGGAACAAGTTAGGTGAGAAGGTGGTGGAGGCCAAGACCGTCAGTAGTTTCAAAGCGTTATATGACAGAGTGTTGGGAAGATGGGACACCATGAGCGTAGCTCTCATCCTGTAACTACACTTAGGTAATTACACAGCCCCAAAAGGGCCTGGGAACAACACGAGACAATGAGCAGCAAGGCCCCTGTACGAACACCAAAAGATCCGTGCCGGAATGACAGCAAGGACACGACGCCCAGACGGCAGCAAGAGTAGTGAAGCCCCGAACGTCACAGGCATGGATAAAGAACACAGGTAGGCTAGCCGCAATAACACGGCGGACAACCCAGGACACCTTCACCCGCGAACAGGGAAGAATGGAACCGGATCAACTCAAAGCGCGCCCCGGACATAGAGGCCGCGGCACGCAAATAACAGCGGAGGGCCGCCACTGAACACAAAACACGACACACCCCCTGGCCCGACCAACCAAGCACCAACAAAACAAGGACCACTCCGGAACGCAGCAGCCCCATCCCATGCCAAAAAAAGATAAAGACGGCTGCCACCGAATAAGCAAAATGCCAAGACCGAAGGAGCAGAAAACCCCTGCGGAGGAGAGCAAGAAGCCCAGCGACCCGACCCCCAGAGGCAAATGCCAACAGGAAAAAGAACCGACGAAAAACAAACTGGAACAGAAGGGGCACCACTAACCAAGGAGAAGACAGAGTACACTGACCAGAGACCAGGACGATGCAGGCGGCGCACGAACAGGCCGGAGGTGAAACAATGCACGAGACAGCTTACTAATGGTGCAGAAGCAACACCAAGACCGAAAGCAAGCCGAAACAGCTCCGCCAGCACCGCTCGAAACGAGGCGATAGTATGTGGCAAGACGGCAGCCCCCCAACCTCTACCAGAAAAACCAAGCCGATGCTAACAACCACAGCCACCTAAGAAGGGACAGGAGGAAAAGGAACGACTGCCAAAATACCCCATACTGCCGCCAAGAAGAAGTATGCAAGTGGGACACCAACAACGAAGCCACCAGACCACCAACCGGAGGCGAGACACGAGAGGCAGAAAGTAATCAGCCCCGACAAGGCTCATGCGAGCCCATGAAAAGCCGGAGCCGTGGTAAGATCTCGGGCACGACCACCAAAGCCCAAGCCGGCACAAAGGAGATGGAACGTCTGCCGAACAGAAAGCTCCCCAATGCGAGCAAGCCCGCCAGGAGATCAGAAACGACGGGTCTGACGTGTGACATCGCAAGACCCTGAAAAGCCAACAGGCAGGGCAAGCCAGGAAAACCGAAGAAGGTGAAAAGGTTGCCACGAGAACAGTACCTGAACCAAGGGGTATGAGCAATGAAAACAGACCAAGACACATAAGCGCACCATATGACACAGGCTGAAGGAACGCCCAAGAAGCCAAGAAACACACGAAGAAAACCCCCGCGGCAGAGGAGGAAACAAAGAGAATGCACAAGGAAGGGAATCGGCAGAAAGACCCCCCCCCAATACAGTAACAAATGCAAGCAAAACCGAGCAAAGGAGATGCCAAGGAAGCGACAGGGGAGAGGCAAGATGAAAGAGCCAAAGCTCAAACCCCAGGAAACACAACCAGAGGTGGACAGCCAGGCGTAGACAGAACCCCACGCACATGGAAGGGGCAAGCCAGGGACTCGAAGACCACGAAAAATAACACAAGCAAACCCCCATACGCAAACCCCAGGCACAAAACAGCAGCAAAGTGCTACACCACAACCTGACACAGGAACAAGGACACAGGAGGAAAAACCCCACTCCACGTAACCGCAAGCCCGCGGGGTCCTACGGGGCCTAGGCCCCCAAGTCAGCTCCTCCCCAGCCCCTCGCAGGACTCCACGTCGAAGGTGTCATTGACCCCACAGGCAGCAGATGGAGGCAAAACAGAGAGTCACCCCCTGAGACAAGGGGTTAGAGCAACCTGAAACTCTACCTGAATGAGGATCTGCAACATATACAGGGTACAAAACACAATCAAATCTTCCCATAGTAGAAAAACAGCATTTCAAGGATTTGGGAATAATGATGTCGACGATCTGAAGTTAGGGAGCATAACCAAGCAAATATCGCATCAGCCAGAAAAATGATCGGATGGATTACGAGAACTTTCAAATCCAGGGATCCCATCACAATGGTTGTACTCTTCAAGTCACTTGTGTTGTCCCGTCTCGAATACTGCTCAGTACTCACTTCCCCCTTCAGAGCAGGAGAGATTGCTGAAATAGAGGGGATACAGAGAACATATACGGCACGCATAGACGAGAAAAACACCCTAAATTATTGGGATCGTCCTCAAAGCTCTCCAAATGTACTCTCTAGAAAGGAGACGAGAGAGATACCAAATAATATACACGTGGAAAATACTGGAGGGCCAGGTCCCAAATCTACACAGTAAAATAAACAACGTACTGGAGTGAACGATATGGAAGAAAATGCAAGATTGAACCAGTGAAGAGCAGAGGTGCCATAGGGCCACAATCAGAGAACACTGTATAAACATCAGAGGTCCGCGGTTGTTCAACGTCCTCCAGCGACTATAAGAAATATTGCCGGAACAACCGTGGACATCTCAAGAGAAAACTGGACTGTTTCCTAAGAGAGTCCCGGATCAGCCGGGCTGTGGTGGGTATGTGGCTTGCGGGCCCGCTCCAAGCAACAGCCTGGTGGATCAAACTCTCACAAGTCGAGCCTGGCCTCGGGCCGGGCTTGG
>WNGS01096291.1:0-12810 GCA_020271785.1 Procambarus virginalis
ATATACTTAGCTCTTGCCAATATGGCTTCAGACCCAAAAAAAACCTAATGATGCACTTATTGTATGATTAACTTGATTCATACAGCTCTCTTGATAAAAATGAGTTCCCTGTTGGTTATTTGTGGACCTGCGAAAGGCTTTTGACACTGTCAACCACCTAAACCTTCTTCTTAAATTACATCATTATGAAGTCAGAGGACACTCCTGCAATACCTCAAATCCTACCTGTGGTGTCTGTGTATAGCTGAGATAGTCTTGGTTGTAAGGTTGATGTAAAGTCATTCCTGGTTACTGACTTTAATACTTAAATAACTACATGATAGAGTAGCTCCCAAGCTGGTAGCGTCCTGTATCTGTTTACCTTCTCCCTCTAGTGGCGTCCAGCCGCCACACATAGAAAACGGATGTACCATTTTCTGTGAACATGACACTACCTTACTGACAGTCTCCAGTATGTTTCTGTGAATAATTCAATTTCTCCCACCCTACCCATCAACATTGGTGTTCCTCAGGGCAGCATACTTGGCCCTCTCCTCTTTCTCATCTACATTAATGACCTTCCTAATGCCTCCCAACACCTCAAACCAATTCTGTTTGCTGACGACACAACCTTCATTTACTCCAGTCCTGACCCCCTTGCTCTAAATGCCACAGTGAATACTGAGCTAGAGAAAGTCCATCTTTGGCTAACTGCTAACAAACTCACCCTTAACATTGACAAAACTTTTTATATTCTGTTTGGCAATAAATCCTCTAATCATATAAATCTCAAAATAAACAATACCCAAATTTGTAACAAATTAGATGGCAAATTCCTGGGCATTCTCATTGACCACAAGCTGAATTTCCGGGGACACATTCTAAATATATCTAAAAAAGTTTCAAAAACTGTTGGCATTCTTTCTAAGATCAGATATTATGTACCCCGCCCTGCCCTGGTGACTCTCTATTACTCCCTCATCTATCCATATCTCAACTATGGTATTTGTGCTTGGGGTTCTACTACCCAAAATCATTTACGTCCTCTAATCACTCAACACAAAGCTGCTATTAGGACAATATCCAACTCTGGCCCCAGACATCATTCGGTACCCCTACTCAAATCTCTGAATATGTTAGACATTAAGTCACTTCACATTCTCTCATGTGTATTATACATATATAAAACGCTGAACTGTAATGCCAATCCTGACCTCAAAAGCTTCATAGAAGGTTGTAACAGAACCCATAAGCACCACACCAGACATAAATACAGTTTTGATATTCCTAGAGTACGACTTAATCTAACTAGAAATGCTTTACAAATCAAGGGACCCAGAATGTGGAATGACCTTCCCAACCATGTTAAAGACTGTGCCTCTCTCAACCAGTTTAAGAGAAAAACGAAGAAATACCTAATAAATTCCCTGTAACCTGCCTTACCCCTCTATTGTCAACCAATGTCTGTTTTTGTTTTAAATGACGCTGTTTTGTCGACCGAATTGCATTTGTGCTGCTTTTTCAGCCATGTTCCCCCCTTCTTAACTGTTTGTTTTTCTCAACTCATTTTATTCCTTATGCTCAATTAGTCTTAAGCCTTAGTCATTTAAGTTTTTCATGCCCGAAACGCTTTGCGTAATAGTGGCTTTAGGCATTGTATGTATTAGCCCTATCTATTTACTCCATCACTCTGTACAATCACTTTTATGTATGTACCTTACCTAAATAAACATTTGATTTGATTGATTTGATTTGACCTTCATTTGATATTTGTTTAAGTATTCTCTTTGTCACTGCTAATGAAACACCCATATCAATTTCTACCACTGGTTTTCTACAGGCTGTCTTTGCAAGCATATCAACAGTGTCATGCCTCGAGATGCCAACATGTGATGGTATCCATAGGAATTTAATTTCAAATCTGTTTTCTTTAGCAGCTAAAACATTCATTCGAATATCACTGACTATTTTATGGGTGTCACTGCTATGTGCGTTCAATGCCAGGAGTGCACTCTGCGATAGTGGGCGGTAGTGGACCCCCTACCGACCCTGTGGGCGGCAGTGGACCCTATATACAAATCCTGTGGGCGATACTGAACCCTATACTCATCCTGTGGGCGGCAATGGACGCCATACACATCCAGTGGGTGTTATTGGACCCCATACCCATTCTATGGGTGGATGTGATCCCCATACCCATCCTGCGGGTGGATGTGACCCCCCATACCCATCCTGTGGGTGGTATTGGACCCCTTACTCACCTAACAGGTGGCAGTGGACAATATACCCTTCCTATAGTTGCTATAGTAGACACCATACCATCTTGTTTGCCCCATAGACATTCCAACGTAACATCGTTTTCTGTTAGCGTTCCTACAAAACATTCTTTAAATATTTTTAAAGCACAGACTATGGTATATAATATTGATTGGTGAAGCACTGTTATTCTATGTAATAATTTATAGTGCTTATTATAATTTATTAAGAACAACTAATATTTCTCAAAACAAAACTACGAGCCTTCAATAGGATGTAGCTGATCTGTAATATTCTAAGAGCATGGACAATAGTAGGTCAATTTCACAACCCATGTGGGTCCTGAAAACTACAATTTTCGTTATAATTGAACCAATCACGACTATTCTGCTATTTACGTTGATGGACGGGTACTGTGAGACGTAAATTGGTACGCGAGGAAGAGTTTGGGCCTTGGTAAAAAAGGTAACTGGGAATATATCACATATGTACTAAATCACTTTTAACATATAGACTTTAAGCATTAAGTCATATATGTGCTGTCTTGTGTGAGGACTGCAATAATGCAATAATGAGGAGTAATGCAATAATGTTAGCAGACTTCTAGATGTTACTGTAATAATAATGCAATAATGAGGAGTAATGCAATAATGTTAGCAGACTTCTAGATGTTACCACTGCTAGGCTTAGGCTCGGCTACAAGTACCTCTGGGAGTTTGTAACATCTGCTGATGTAGATTTGACTAAATGTAAACTCTGTCAGCAGAACTATTCGCATACTTTGCGTCATTATATAATGGAATGTGAAAAAATTGCGGAATTTAGAGATAACACCATCAATAGTGTCCAAGAAATGTGTAAGTACTTCATTCACAATGATGTGCTGCCCGAAATTTTAGCGAAGTATCCAAAATTTGCTTACTGTAGGTAGTGCATGCACATGACTGTAAAGCTGCCGCCCAGTTGGGTGGGTGTGGAGCACATGACTGTAAAGCTGCCGCCCAGTTGGGTGGGTGTGGAGCACATGACTGTAAAGCTGCCGCCCAGTTGGGTGGGTGTGGAGCACATGACTGTAAAGCTGCCGCCCAGTTGGGTGGGTGTGCAGCAAGACTAGTAACTGTGTGACTCACTATAGATGTAAAGTGCCTTGTATAGTGACTGTTGTGAGCCTCTTGTAATGTCACTTGTGACACCTCTTTGTGTCACTTGTGACACAAAGATTCTTGATGTGTGTATTTGTGTGGGTGATTAGATATGTATGTGTATGTATATGTGTATACGTATATATATATATATATGTACATGTATGTATGAGGGTGTGTACATGTGTATACAACATTGATAATTTTGTAACTAGCGTCAAACATTGTTATTTGCTTAGCTAAACGAACTAGAGGGTTCAGTTCCTGAACCGATTATGTGCCTCTGTAATCCTTTACACCACCGCCCACGGGATGGGTATGGGGTGCATAATAAAGAAAGAAATTGAATTGTGTGAGGACGGGTTGCACGAATATCACTGTAAAATTATAATACCAATTGGGTTCACAAAAATTTAAAATGTATATTGGAATTGAGCTGTATGAATAGTACTCATGCTCCAATGTTACTAAAATTATTAACTTATTTATAAAAACTCCAGTCTTATATATTACAATTTTTACCATTATCAAAATTCTACTATTTTGTTTATAATTCTATTAAAAAATGTAAAATATAAAATATACTGTGATTAAAGTTTATTATTTATTTAAAACACAACCATAGAATCTCAAATATTTGATTGGAAAGTTGTTAATTACACACACACACACACACAACACACACACACACACACACACACACACACACACACACACACACACACACAACACACACACACACACACACACACACACACACCACACACACACACACACACACACACACACACACACACACACACACACACACACATTCTACCCAACAGACACCCTACCTGCCCCAACCCCTGCCAGCCCCCCACTAAGTACCCACCTAAGGCACCTTCCCCCACCCACCCCCCTCCTCCCACTCACCCCCTCCTCCCTCTCATCCCCTCCTCCCACTCCCCCCTCCCCCCAGGATCACCCTTCTCCCCCATCCCCCAAGCCCTCCCTTCTCCCACATGCCCTCCAGTCTCTCCCACCCACAAGCCCTCCGTTCTCCCCTGCCCCCCACTCTCCCCCACCCCACCTAAGCCTTCCCCTCTCCACCACTCCCCAATACCCTCCCCTCTTCCTCACCCACCTCAGCCTTCCCTTTCCCCCCACGCCCTCCCCCTTTATTTGCCCACCCAAACCCCCCTTTCTCCCCCATCCCCGAACCTTCCTCCTCTCACCCCCCTCAACCCTCCCCCTCTCACCCACCCCCCCAACCCTCCCCTCTCACCCACCCCCCTACCCTCCCCCTCTCACCCACCCACCCTTCCCGCCCCCTCCCCTCCACCTCCCCAAGCCCTAATTCCTCCTCCACCAGTCTCCCCGTACCAGATCCTCCAAGCTCCCGCTCACCCCAGACCCCACAGGTCCCCCCCAGAGGAGAAGCAGAAAAGAGTCAGTTTCAGGGTAATGTACTCGAACATAGATGGGATCACAAGCAAGACAAGTGAACTAAGGGAAAGAACACAAGAAGTGAACCCAGATGTAATCGGACTCACTGAGACAAAACTCTCTGGAATCACAACGAATGCTGTGTTTCCCCAGGAGTACACAGTAATAAGGAAAGAGAGGGAAGGTAGGGGAGGAGGCGGAGTGGCCCTACTCATGAGAAAGGAATGGAGTTTTAAGGAGATGGCTATCCCAGGCTGTGAGGGGTTCAGAGACTACATAGCAGGCACCATGACAATGGGAGGACCAAGGATAGTAGTAGCAGTAATATATAACCCTCCACCAAATGACAGAAGACCCAGTCAAGAGTATGAAAACAACAACATGGCAGTTAACACTATAATTGAGAGGGCAGCCTCTGCTGCCTGTAGAAATAGATCCCACCTGCTCATCATAGGGACTTCAATCACGGAAGGATTGATTGGGAGAACAAGGAACCGCACGGCAGCGAGGATACGTGGAGAGCCAAACTACTGGAGGTGGTGACTAGAAACTTCTTAACCCAGCATGTCAGAGAACCCACAAGGATGAGAGGAAATGACGAACCAGCGAGACTCGACCTGGTCTTCACCCTGAACGACTCTGACATAAGAGAAATCGGTTTTGAGGCCCCAGTAGGGATGAGCGACCACAGTGTATTGGAGTTTGAATACCTGATTGAAGAAGGGTTATTGAACTCGAGGAGAGATACTGAAACCAAAAGGTTAGCATACCGAAAGGGAAACTATGAGGAGATAAGAAAATTCCTAACAGACATAGCATGGGAAACAGAGCTCAGGGAAAAGACGGCCCAAGATATGATGGACTACATCACGCAAAAGTGCAAGGAAGCAGCAAACAAGTTTGTCCCAGCCCAAAAGGAAAACAGTGAAATGAAGATGAGAAACCCATGGTTTAATCAGAGATGTAGGCTAGCTAAGCAACAAAGTAAAAGGGCATGGAGAAACTATAGGACTAACAGGACACTGGAGAGCAGAGAAAGATACCAGATTGCCAGGAATGAATATGTCAGGATGAGAAGAGAGGCGGAAAGACAATACGAAAACGACATCGCAAGCAAGGCAAAGACTCAGTAGTGTAAAAGGAGACACATGGGGAAAAACATTTTCAGAAACGGTTGGGCACTTCCACAGTTCCACGCCGACTTGACTCCCGGGGGCCCGAAAGTGAATTACTTATTTTGGGATGGTTTGGTTAGGGCACAGTCAGCGCGCACCTGGCTGGCTGGCTGGGTGGGTTGGTGGCCCGTTCCCCCTAGGGGTCCCCCACAGCCCAACCAGGGCGTACCTGGACAAACTTGTGCCCTATCCTAATCTGTTTTATTATACAATTTGTCTCGTACATTTATTGCGAGAATTGGGCATCAAGAAGGGGGCCCCTACTTATGAGAGGTACAGAAAAAGAATGTTCAATAGATTCAAACCAAAAAATACACTGGTGAAAGGCATAATTACAATACACATAACTGCAATAATATACGGCATTACAATATACAACTGCACTAATGTTAAGCTTTTTTTTTCCGGGCTTCGCCCGAGGTTTGTTTTAATGCTCAATGGAGGCGGTCGCGGGGTCGCAAATTGCTTTTTAATGCGCGATTCCCATACCACAGATCAAGCGATGACCACCCAAACTGGCGACCTCCCAGCGGGTTTCCAGTTTGCCAGGTCGCCAGCGGACCTCGCAAGATAATTATCAGTACAGGTGCTTGACAGTGACGAGCCACTGGGGGGGGGTCAAGATTCCTTACAAAGACCAAGTTGGATATTTAGGTGTAGTAGGCCTTATCTTGAATTTGCCTGATACTGTGAGGTACATTGACATGAAGGGCGAACCATAGTACAGGATTTGCATGTGAGAGGGTCATATTAGAGTTTTAAAGAAGTTAAAATAGGTTTAAAGAGTCCTGTGTGTGTTTGATGGCGGGTAAATGTTCAGTCAATAATTCTCGTGTTTTTAATCCGAATGAGGGGTCCTAGTTTGCGTTCTAGTCGTAAAATAAGTTCCTTAGTATATTTGCTATGGAAAATGAGCTTTCAGTACTCTATATAATTTGAAATGAGGTCAAGAAAGACATGTTTATATGTGAGAAGAGTCAGGTTGGAAACTGTTTATTCCATGCAGTCCCCCCCTCCCCCACTCGGCTTTGCTCCGTTTTCTGTAGCCAAAGTAAAGATTCCATTTTCTGTGGCATTCAGTTGATTACTAGTGGAAAAAGGGCATGCTCGCATTTGTATGTTCTAACCTGTTTATAGATTTTATAGATGTAATTGTCGGGCCTCAAAATTAAATTTTAATATGAAAAATAGCATCAAATGTATGTCTATCTTTTGTAATAAACATTAGACACATTGACATTTGCTGCGATATTTCATAGAATAAAAGTTAACTGCTAAATAGTGGGGGGCCTCAGCCATATTGTGTTGGGTTTGACACTCCTAACATCAATTTGACACTTGTAAATATACTATTAAGGAAAGTAGTTGAGTGTTTTACCTGTTTTAAGCAATTTAATATCAATTAGGAATATGGTAATGTTCCTTATTAAATTGTATTTTTTTTTATCACCATATTAGCTTAGCCTTTGTGGTGGGGGCCCCAATAACTCATGTATCGCGACAGTAGTTTCGCTTTCTGTTGCTATGCAATACTTTTTGCTATCATTTATACATCACAAACTCTATCAACATCAGGGGCCCGAGACTGTTCAACACGCTTCCGCTACGCATAACTGGCAAACCCCCTCACAGTGTTCAAGAGAGAACTGGATAAGCACCTCCAAAGGATACCTGATCAGCCAGGCTGTGACTCATACGTCAGGCTGCGAACACCCGCGTCCAACAGCCTGGTTGATCAGTCCAGCAACCAGAATGGCCTGGTCGATGACCGGGCCGCGGGGGCGCTAAGCCCCCGGAAGCACCTCAAGGTAACCTCGAGGTAAAAGTAATCATACCTAAAAATTTAAAAGTCGAATCCATCAGTTTCCGTTTTTTTATGTCAGTGGTAGTATATCAAGCGCAAATGGTTTTAGAAAATGTTAGACCTCCACCTTTCAAAAAGTGAGAAGAGGAATTCATTTTGGCATTACTGTCATCACTTTGGAAAGTTTTTTAATGATAGCACATGCTTAAACAAACTTGCTCGCAAAAACAAAAACTCATACACAAACTCATTTTTGTTTTGGTTCAACTTACCACAAATAAAACCCAGGGCTTTCACATTCACGCAAAATACTTAGTCCCCCTAAACTTAAAAAAAAACAGTTGCACAATCTTACTTACTTAAACACATCAGGGCAAAAATAGAGAGAGACTTCTGACAAGCTACCGGCCTCCTGTCCTCACCAAGGCTACTAATTCTCACATACTTAAAACAAAACACACTTGCTAAACTCTTATACACAAACAAAAAAACTCAATTTTTAACTTACACAAAATAAACACGGGCTTTGCACATTCACACAAAAAATTCTTAGTCTCCCCTAAACTTAAACACTCACAATCTTACGGTGCTTTAATTACCAAAGCCTTCCAAACCTGCACTGGGTCGTTAGTCATACATAGAATCAGGGAGAAAAATATCCTCCTCAATATATAAATATATATATATATATATATATATATATATATATATATATATATATATATATATATATATATATATATAAATCCTAAATAGTCCAACCACTTGGGCCGCCATTCCCTCCTCCCATTCTATTCCCAAATCCTTATCCTGACTCCTTTCCAGTGCTACATGATCGTAATGGCTTGGCGTTTTCTCCTGATAGTTCTATTCCATTCCATTCTTGACTAAATAACTAGCATTAAGTTTTAAGTCAATCTAATATTCCCATCTCACGCCCCCCCCCCCCCAGAACTCCAACAAATCCCAAAAAGCCAGTCACGCGGCAATAGACATGTTTTTGCCCAACTGTATTTATTTAAAAATAATGCGTCAGATAGAAAGAGTTTCGCATTGCTATTATATTTACCTTATAAAGCCTCTCTATAAAAATGATATGCCATTGCATATTGTGACTGTTTTATAATAAATATTGCATAAATACTTACGCGATTTCATAAACAAAAAATTTATTTTAATGAGCCGTGTTTGGAAGGCAAGGACATTAAGAATATTACTAACTTTAAACTAACTATAAATATATGTAGTAGCATATTGAAAGATTTATTATTCGGGACACGTTAGTATTTAATAATAGTTTCATTCTGTATAAGAAAGTTGCCAATATTTTCAAAACTGGCCACAAATTTTATTAAATGTTTTCCAAGGGAGTAAATCTCGCTTCCTCTCTTTCTCCCACATGTTTCCTCATTTGCACAGGAGCAGAGCAACCTTCGTGCAGGCCCTGGTTCAGTTCCCCAACGTCCGAGCTAATGGAGATTACAAATTTCACTAAATGATGCAGTATCTTAGCTGTCTCTCTAATTATAAGTGTTAATCTTTTTTTTAACTTTTGAGTGCTAGGTCTCAAAAGGTTCTTTACCTCAGAAAGAGAGAGAGAGAGACATTCTATTTTTGTCCATATTCGAGTGGAATGTTGAACAACCTTCGTGCAGGTCCTGGTTCAGTTCCCCAACGTCCGAGATATTGGACATTACAAATTTCACTAAATGTTGCTGTATCATAGCAGCCCCTCTAATTATAAAGGTGTTGTCTTCTTCAATAGCAATCCATCCAGCCAGTGACTGTGGAAAACATGTGTGTTCTTAGGACCATCATGACCTCTTCGCGTATTTTCATCCCTTCACACATTTGAGTATTTGTTTCCCACATCGAGAATTTTATAAAAAAAAAAACGTTCAAGGAAATACGAGCTTATTTATTCCAACTTATAGATAAAAAAAAATAAATAAACTGGTGACCCCTGGCAGCAAGTTCAGGGGGTCTTGGCCTATATCTGGCTGGGGGGTGTGGGGTTCGTAGTGAGAGATCACATGACCAGGCTGTGATGGAGACCATAAATGGTATGTATAAACCCCAATACTTTGCAGGACTTGTCATGGCCCGTGCCGCATTGATATTTTCGTTCCAAGTAGTTAAAAGTTAAATCTAAAAAAATCCAATAAAGTTCAACAATTTTTTTTTCTCTCTCTATGGGTGTATGCAATTAATTTTTTTTTCTGTTGTATCTTTTTAGCAGAGCTCGGCCATCAGGCTGTAGATGTTGAGGAAAGGAGGAAGATGCAATGCAGGGAATCGCCCCTGGTATATATTTCACGAGGTCATTGCGTCGTGGAGTATGAGGAATTGCCCAAGTTCATCGCACGCGCCAAGGCTTTGGCGGCAATTGAAAAGCAGTATGAAGGCACAGATTTGGAAGACTCACATGTTCAAAGACAGAGAGCCAAAAAAATTAACGCCGTTGAGACCGTATACGGCGGTTTTTGTGACGAAACAGAAATAAGACTACCTGTTGAAATAGGAATAGGATTGATTAAAGTGGCGTATAATGGAATACCCAACTTTATCGAGTGGGTGCAAGCCCAAGGTGAAATAGAAAAACAGTTTTCGGGGATTGATTTTAAACAGCGTGAAAATTGGTTTATTTATAGTGACAAAGTTCGAACACAGAATGCATTTAGAGAAATTTTCTTCGGGGATTATGGGGATTATTGTTCCACCTCCGAAGCTGAGGAAATTGCGCCAGAGGATGAGGTTTATTGGAGGGAAAATTTGCATCCCGTCATTAAGGCAGATCTAGATAGAGCTCCACTTACAAGATAACTCTTAGGAACTAATGATGAAAAGGGGACATACTACAGGAAATGGTGTGTTATCCCCAAATCCCGAGACTTTGTCCATCAACCCAGACTATGTTCAACCAGATGTGTTTTTTTTTTGTATGTATGTGTTTTTACCTAAATAAAAAAAATCATGTATCATTATTATTATTTCACACTCCCCTTAAAGATGAAATATGTTAAAAAAGTGTCAGGCAGTATTTACTAGAGTACTTGTCATGGGGGATGAGAATAAGCGATGAAGTCTCTCTCTTATTTTCAAAAACTACTTTAACAGAAAAAAAAACTTGACATTTGCACAATTTTTTTATTTTATTATGAGTACATATACAAAAAAAAACAGAAGTACTTTTTTTTATTATTATTATTATTCGTCGTTAGTGTAATAAGATCTAAGGTTTCTCCTTTTACTGGATGGTCTTTTCACTACTTGTGGCGGTGCTTGATCTTTCCCTGCTCCATCTTGTTTAGGACGCACCAGCACAAATTCTTTTTTGCATTTTTTCATTACATGGGCCAAATGAGCCAGTGTAGGGTAGTAAGATTCCAGCCATTCTTCACCCGCTCTAGACCAACCCACTCCAGAATTGCAGCCTATACCAAATGGCATAACTATCCGTTTGATAGAATTATTACTCTTGGCTTCTCTCATAATGCGACTTACGGCCTTTTTAAAACACCAGCGTCTGTTGATAGTTGTATCTCTCCGCAATCCTGCTACTAAATCAATATCTTTACTGTGCTTAATATGAAATTGGTTAATGTCATTATTTTCAATAGACGCACCTACACTATACTGACATATGAGGGCTATGAGATAAGGCTGCACATCAGGTTCTGGTGGCGGGGAGAGGATTATATTTCCTGGAGTGCCACGATCCGTAACTACGGCACAAAGCGTTTCAGGGCATATTTTCTTTTCAACTATCCCATAAGGATATTTTTCCCACAGCTGTTGGAATAACCATTAGAAAACTGGTGTAGGGCAGGAAGATCATAGACAATACAGTCCCCGGGTTTAAATATATCATCGTTGGGGAAATCCACTTCAATAATAGAATCTTTGAGTCGCAGTAATTTGGCTCGCATTTAGTTGGAACACATCTCGAAGCGATTAAAAAGTTTTTAACATAACCTTCATCTTATATATGCACCATGTCACAGAGTTGTTAGAGGCTTTTATAATATGTAATTCATAGTTTTTTTTTTCTTTTTGTACAGAGAAATTAGGAAACAATAAATAAAATACAGGTCAACATTTTGTGTGTGTGTGTGTGTGGTGTGTGTGTGTGTGGGTGTGTGTGTGTGGTGTGTGTGTGTGTGTGTGTGTGTGTGTGTGGTGTGTGGTGTGTGTTGTGTGTGTGTGTTTACTCACCTATATGTACTCACCTATATGTGTCTGCAGGATCGAGCATTGACTCTTGGATCCCGCCTTTCGAGCATCAGTTGTTTACAGCAATGACTCCTATCCCATTTCCCTATCATACCTGGTTTTAAAATTATGAATAGTATTGGCTCCAAACCTGTTCCTTAAGTGCATTCCATTTTCCCACTACTCTCACGCTAAAAGAAAACTTCCTAACATCTCTGTGACTCATCTGAGTTTCTAACTTCCATCCATGTCCCCTCGTTCTGTTACTATTCCGTGTGAACATTTCGTCTATGTCCACTCTGTCCCTCTGAGTATTTTTACGTTCCTATCATGTCCCCCCTCTCCCTTCTTCTTTCTAGTGGCGTAAGGCATAGTTCCCCCAGGCTCCTCATACCCATCCCTCGTAGCTCTGGGACGAGTCTCGTTGCAAACCTCTGAACCTTTTCCAGTTTCATTTGTGCTTCTTTAGATGGGACTCCATGATGAGGCGGCATACTCTAAGACTGGCCTCACGTAGGCAGTGTAAAGAGCCCTAAATGCCTCCTTACTTAGGTTTCTGAATGATGTTCTAACTTTTGCCGTGTAGAGTACGCTGCTGTCGTTATCCTATTTATAGTGCCTCAGGAGATAGATTAGGTGTTACGTCCACACACCCAGGTCTCTTTCGCGCGTCGTCACAGGTAGGCTGTTCCCCTTATTGTGTACTGTCCCTTTGGTCTCCTATCTCCTAGTCCCATTTCCATAACTTTACATTTGCTCGTGTTGAATTCCAGTAGCCATTTCTCTGACCATCTCTGCAACATGTTCAGGTCCT